>VZTZ01030510.1:387177-424384 GCA_013400955.1 Drymodes brunneopygia
CTTTTTAATTTTTTTAAATTTTTTTAAATTTTTTTTTTAAATTTTTAAAAATTTTTTCTTTCCTTAGAGAGTTTAATAAGGTAATTAATTTCATGCCAAAGATGTAGTAAATCTGCATCACTCAAAAAGATTGGTAACTACCAACCCAATTTTGAAGTTAATGGGCTTAACAGAAGCAACAGTGGAGAAGCTGAACAGTCCAGGTTCTGCTGTAAGATAACTGATCAGAATGGACCTTTAACTTCTATTTAAATGGGTTGGGACAGAGAAACTCTGAAAAGCGGTGAAAGACTATTTACACATCAAGGTGGCCTCTGCTCCAATAAAAGGGTTCAAAGATGCTGCAGGGTCTCCCAAGAAGCACACCGAGCTGATTGCCTTAAGTCTTTGGAAAGCAGCAAGGTGCCAAGTTTACCTACTCATTGTGTGAGTCCAACATCAATCCTGAATTCAGACAAGTTTGGATTGGCCTCATTGTGGGTGGGCACATTGAAACCTTTGAGTTTCACTAAATGGTGGAGTGTTTGATTTTGTTTTCTTTTCCACTAGGCTGCCGTCCTTAGCAGGACTGTGTGATGTGAAGAATGGGCATTCCCAAGAGCCTGCATAATACCCTGGTAATTTTTGCAGAAGCAAGGGCTGTTTGTTCATTTCAGTGAGACAAGGGTAGAGCAAAGTCCTGACCTGGGGTTGCTGGTCAGATGAATGAGGTTGTCACAGCTACTTTGCCAGCCCCAGGTTGAAGAGGTTACTGAGCAGATCTCTGCCATGGTAGAAAGAAAGTATTTCATGACAAGATCTCAGATTGTCTGACAGCAGTCCAGAGAAGTCTGTGCTCTGGGAATATGGGAGAGGAGAGAGGAAAAGGCTTTGGTTGTGCGAGGCTGTGATTGATGCAGCTTCAGGTGGTTGCACTCTTTCTTCTACTCTGACACAAGAGCCTGTTGCTCAGATCCTCAGCCTCATGAGTTTGTGGACCCATGCATACTTTCCCTTGCTAGTACAACATAGCTACTTAAATCTAATGATAATGGATCGTTTTTCTTAGTTTTGTCATGTTAATTTCTTAAGAGACCTCCATTGAACCTAGCGGGTTGGTTGAAAACTGCTAGAGCCCTGCAAAGCTCCATTTCATTAAATTCTGGCTCTAAGTGCTATAAAAGTAGCATAAAAGCCTCTCCCCCTGTAGAGTTCTGTGCTGTAACTCATCTGGTATGTGTTTCCTCACTGACAACTCTTGCCAGCTTTCACTCTTATGCAATGGAGCAGGAGACAGTTTCTCTAAGTTGGCACCTTCTCCAACTGCCAGCAGTCACATCCTATTATCTTAACACCTGATCAGGGGCAAAGCTGAATATGAGTTACGAACCAGAAGTCTGAGGCTTAGCCATAAAGGTTTCTCTGGTGCACTGAAGATCCATGGCTCAAGATACTTATTAAGCATAATCAAAATTATAAATTAATTACTGCCAAAAACTTGACAACCACAAAGCTAATTTATGGTAGAAACATTTCATTCTCCTCTAAAAAATAAAAATAGAGAGAGAGTACCAAAATAATACAAGATTTTGAATTTTTTTTTTAGGGCTGAAGCAAATTTTTAAAAGAAAAGATAACACAAGCAGTTTTGGCAGGGTGTTTCTCTTAGGAAATGTAATTTATTGATGTCTAAACTTAAATTCACAAACCAGTGTTTCTAATAGACCGTTTCTGTGGATCATCCTGAGGTTTATCCCTTAACAAGAGCAAACCATATAATTATTATTTACCTAGATGACTGTAATTGAGAACAGCACCTTGCATTCAATTGTTTGTTTTTCCTCTTCCAGATGTGAGATGAAGACATGATCTGACTGACAGATTAAATGACTTTGATCCTTAGAATATACAGATAAAACAATCATACGTAATTGAAAATATCTGTTCTAATCAAGAGTCTTTGAGAGCAAATTAGTCTTCCCTTCTTCCTGCTTCTTGCTTGGTGAGTTCACTTTCAAGGTATGATAATAAATGTGTCCAAACTCAATCCTTCCTTTTAACCCTTTCCCAGGAAGGACTCAAGGCAGAGGTGTTCAAGCCAGGCAGAGTTCCAGGACATGAAGCATAGTCCAGTCTCAGGATGCTTCTTCACTTCATCCCTTGGCAGCTTTCACTGAGGCATCTCCTAGATGGGAAATGAACCCCTATAAGGACTTATCAATCTTAACAGGAGCTAATTTACCCTGGAACAAACTGATGCATAGAGGTATAATCCTCTGACTAGCTGTTTGTCTTTCTCCCTCCCCCCCTCTATTAACTAGTATATTTTCACACTTCTTTTGGGAGATTTGGCTGCATAGGGTATAATTAAATATCACAAATTTTGGGTGCGGAAGACATAATAAGACACATTAGTCTTCAAAGAACCTTGCTTAACTTCTTTGAAATGCTATGTCAAAATTTGGCAAGTTAAAATTACTTCAGCACTGCCTTAGTAGAATACAACAATCAAGTAATTTACACAGAAATAGGATCGAAAAGCTAATCTTCACTGGGATCTTGATAAGTAACTGCATTTACAATATAGATGCAGAACATTGTAATGAATTTCTTATTGAGAACATTAAGCTGGTTCAGCTGGTTCTTGATTATCTTTTTTGTTTGTTTGTTTTCCTACAAATGGCAAGTACTGACTTAACAACCTGCCTCCAGATATCAGATTTCATTAAAATGTTTTCTTCTTAAAACTGTTCTGGCTAGCATTAGGTACTTAGTGTTGACATGAGCATCTGAAAAAGGGTACTCATGTGTCTCTGTGAGCCTGGGTCTTAGTAGCTTCTTTTTATTGCTTATTACTCTGCTTGTTGCTATCAATGGCAGGTAACACACTGCAGTCTCTGAGAGCTACATAGAGCCTTGGGTTGTTTTTTTTTCCAGGGAAGAAGAACAAATCAGCCCATATGCTCCCAGCCTTACAAATTTCTACAAGAGACAACTGTACCTTCCAAAAAGAGGGAGAATACGAAGATGGTATTGGTCCTTTAATGTGGATAATAATACCTTGTGCATCAGCCAGCTCTTCACATTTGTGTGTGCATTATGGAAGGGGAGACTTTTCATAATGAATCTGTAGGGAGCAAAGATATGATCTTGTGGAGTCATACATGGAGTGCTCACTTTATCCTTGGCACAATGACAATTGCTATTGTCACCTATACAATATCCAAAAGGATGGAAGTGCAGACAGCCTGTCTCAACAGAGAGGTTGCTTTTCCAAAGATAGCTAGAGAGAGAGCAGAATCTGGGATATGCAGGTGAAAGTCAATTGTTTGGGGATGACACAAACTATTTGCTTCTCTGGGAATGTTCGGCCACAATGGAGGAATGGGTGGGAACACTTTAGTTCTTGAGCTCAGGCCCAGAGCGACAAATTATCGTTAAGAAATTGAGCCCAAACTTTTTAACAAATACTTCTGCTCTTATCCTCCACATACCTCAGCACTCAAAACATCCATTGAGACTAAAAAGTCCTGTTATGACAACATTCAATTTATCTCTGTTTTTGATAGTTCTTGCATGGAGTTCAGAAGGACTGATTGGAAATTTCTCCTAGTGAATATTCTGACCAGAGTACTGGAAGATACATTTATTAATGTGTAAAGCCAAACACAATTAGAAATTTTGCCAGACAGATATGCATAGTCTGTAGTGCCCTGTGAAGCTGCTTATACAGATAGCTCAAGAACAGATTTCACCGAATATAATTCCATTTTTCACAAATTAGGTCAAATGAGAAAACTGTGAGGAAAAAAGTATGTGAGTGGGGAGTAGACTTGTAGGAAAGAAATAAACACCATCCCACAGAAAGGGGAGGGGGATCTCCTGCTGGCCCCAAGCCCTGAATTTCTGTAGGAATCTTCCAGGCCCAAGGACAAGAAAGAGTCAGCCTAACTTGACAAACTGGGTGTTAGTGGATAGTAGTGACCTAAAGGCAAAAGGACTGTAATGCCTCTCTGGCTTGTGAGTATTCCCCACGCCACAGCTCCTGCTTTTGTAATTTGCTCTTGTCAGTTTTATTTATTGCCAATTGTTCATTTGAATGCATGGGCTGCTGTTAGTGACAGGAGAGCTGTGCAGTGAGAATGCTGGATGTGCACTGTGGAAATATGTTTTACCCATTAGTGTCAGAGCGAGACGATGAAGGAAACATTTGTACTAATTTTGAGTGGGTGTTTATGCTCTTAAAAGCCACTCTGTTAAAATGACATGAAGGGGATGCAGGCAGGCACAACCCCCAGTTCTTCTTTCTTCATGATATTAAAGGAAATTTGTTCCATTTATAAGTCAGAGTATGAGTGCTCATAGGCTTTTGCAGAGAACTGTGTTTTCAGAGGCACAGATTGAGCTAAGTCTGGTCTGACTCAAGTGTCATTGGCTGGGATCAGCACAGTCCAAATCTGCATTCAGATACATGCCAAACTCTGGAGCAGGATAGATCTCTTTTGCTGGTCTCTTATCCCATGGGACACACAGAGAAGATGAATTTTCCATGTGATTTAAAAGAAAACTCATCTCTTTCCCAGCACTTGTCTTTTCAAATGACAATTTTAACCTAATCTTCAGTCTTAGTTGCATGTACATCCCTCCCTAAATACTGATAGCCAATACCCTTTGTATTCTCTCCTGACCTTCTTGCTTCATTCCTAATTCCTTTGCCTCCTGATGAGAGAAAGAAATGATCCATCTCAGGGAATCAGCTGATTCTTTTAGGTGATGGCTGGCTGGAAATCTCCCTGGAGGGAAGCTGGGGCAGGCAGTGACAGTGCTGTGTGGGAGCTCAGAACAGGCACACTTCTGACACGGGTGGGGACCAGACATCCTCAGTGCTGGGAAAATGCTTCCCCAATTCTAAAGGCAACAACTGTTATGGTGTTAATGATCATTCACTACTGCTCATGATTGTTCACTGTATTCTTACATCCAGCTGTCATTTCTCACCTCTTCTTCATCAAGTGCTTTCAAGGGAGTTTTGTCCAAGAGATGACTGCAGCAACCTTGAAAAGGGGCACCTGATAATGCTATCACTGCAGCTGAACAGTCATTTTCCCTTGGCTGGAAAGCAGGTAAATAGCATTTCTAAAGCCATTAAGTGCTGTGGTGGTGATTCCCTCCCAAAGGCTCTGCTGGATGTGAGGAGCTACAGACCAGACCAGCTAAGTGCACACCACTGGCAGCTTTGGAGCTCATCACATGCAGTGTTGTTGAAACAATTGTCATTTGTAAATCATTCAGGGGCAACTCCCCCTTGGCCATACAAGGTATTTCACCCAGCTGGTCAAGACCCCAGAGGCGACTTGCAACCACAGACAGCACAGCAAGTGGGTGGGATAAGTTGTGTTATTTTTCTCTTTAGCATTACCTTTTTTTCCTATACAGTATAGCCCCATTAAGCTGTTGAGTGCTTTCTTGACCACAATTGACTTAGGATAATCCTGGTCTAGCAGAAAAGGCATGATGAGATTTAGCAGCTGGAGGTAAATTTGACACGAATTTAGTCTAGAAATAAATTTCAGATTCCTAGTTTTTTAAACAATGGAAGGTGATTAATCATTCCAACAAACTCTCTGGATTTGTGTTGAGATTTCCCAAACTTGGAATATTTTATTAATATCTTCTTAAAATCGCTGCCTTCATTTCAATAGAACTTACTAGCTGAATGCTAAAAGCTTGTTTTGAATTCTTTGGCTTTTATACACAGGAGTTCAGATGAGAGCTCATAGGTCCCTTTATTATTTTAAAATTCACAATTATTCAGATCATCTAAGCCCTTGTTGGCTTCCGCATATGCCTGCTTGCTCGTGTTTTCACTCCTGGTATAAAATCTGTATCTATGCTGAGTATGAAGCTTATTGTTATTTATTTATGAACTCCGCAAGTACTTTCTAGATGAATATCTGTGGGTGAGTATAACTCTAAAGCTGTTGCCAGTGTTGTCCTTTATATGTTCTGTTCAGATATCTGAACAGTTTCTCAAATTGAGCAAAGTAAATAGAACAAGTTGGAGCAAGTCTCCCATGTTTTATCTCTGTCTTTTCTAGAAGGGTGGATTCTACTTGTAATAAGAAAAAGCTCAGACATGTTGCAGTCAGAAATGAAGGGTCAAAGTTTTTCCCTAAATGTATTTCAGACAAAGGTGACTGTTTTTGCCTATCTGTACTAAACAAGTTCTTTCTCAAAATATCCTCATCTGTAATAAGCATAGCTTTAGGGTTGAGCTTTGCACAGTTTACCTAGGTGCCCTGAGTGGGTCTACAGATGGTTTGAAGCAGGAAGGAGCTTGACACAAAAAAAAAAAAAAAAAAAAAAAAAAAAGGCTCTGTGATGCCTTCCTGCTGTTCCATGCACAGCTAAGCAACTTCACACTCTGAGAATGAAATGGGAAATAGGGCTGACAGGGACATAAAAAGATACACAGTGTATCTCATTGGCTCATGGCCAGATTTCCACTCCCTATCCTGCTCCTGGCAGATATCAGTCTAATTGTCACCTTCCTCCTCATTAACGTCTACCCAGAGCTCCTGGTAACAGGATAATCTTTTTCTTAATGTCCAGTCCTCTCCAATTCTTATTCCTCTGTTGTGTCGCTGGAGCTGCCTGTTGCTCTGCTACCTCTCCTTCCCTGAGCATCATTCCCTGAACTCCTTTATGGGAGCAATGACCTCCTTACATCCTTTTGCTTTCTCCTCATGGTTTAGTGCACACGTATGTGCTCTCATGAGCACAGTGATACCCTCCAACACATTGCTCTGTAAAACACCTTGGTATCTTGTAGCCATTGTGGTATCACATTAAAAGAAATAAAATACTTAAAACAAACAATCCTCCCTGTATCATCTGCTGCAGACAAAAAGAGCTGTAGCTGAGTGTCTTTTGAGGGGTTATTGAAATAAGGGAGCCTGAGAATCAATTTGTATCCTTAAAACCAAGACCGTGCCAGTTGTTAACTCAATATGAGAGCTTAAGGCATTAAATTTGTCTCTTTAAGCACTTTGCAGTTCTTCATTTCCTTACCACAGGGAATCACTTTTCAGTATCAAGTCTAAATAGCTTGTCTTCTCTGGAAAAACACTCGAGTGCATCTTTCCGATTTTAATAAAGTTTGGGTTAGAGAAGAGATGTGAGCACCTCATTGAACAATGGATGTAAATACAAAAGTTGCCACTTCAGCCGTAGGACTGACGTCACATCACAAATTCATTGACACAGCTCTTCTCACCACTGGAAATGGGCAGGCTGGGATGTTTCAGAAGGGTTTTTTTCCGTATATTAATTATTGATTTAGTTCCTGCTGTGACTATCCTTTAGTGTAGTGCTTTTGAATTCTTAAGAAGGAATGAGGAGAAATTGGTTGGTTATTGTATTTGTCTGCTTAATTAAATAATTGAAAATTGATTTTTTGTAATCTAGACTCTTTTTCAAAGAACAGGCTTGTGTGTGTGTATGAAATTTGTAGTGCTAAACGTTTTGCCTGCAGATGTCCCCAGCCAATATGGTTCAATTCAGCATCTGGGTTATCCAGACTGACAGATTGAATCTCAATATTGGCTCAATGGAGTGTTTGGGATCCATAGAGATTAAAGAGCAGAATAAAAGGGAGCACTGGTGTCAGCAGGATGCAGGAATGGGATGGGGGGATTACAGGCTGTGCAGGTCAATGCTGCTCTGAGCTGTTGGTGCCAGTGGTGAGGGAAGAATTACAGAACTAGTGGTGGATGCTCTGGTTATCTTTGAGGTTCTCCCACAAAGCCTTCAACTGTACAAACGGTAAAAACCCATAATCACTGATTAGGTGAAAAAATAGCCAAAAAATGGGTATAAAACTAAATGTGTAGGACTGTAAATCCCTTCATTTCATATAATTCAGCTGCTTATTTCCGAGTAATCACCATGGCACAAAAGTCCTAATATCACAATAGGTCCCAGACAATACTTGTAAGTGCTGATGAAAGTGATTTCACCCATAAACAGTTGGAGTGTTACTAACCACAGTGGTTTGTTTGGTTTTTCCTGACTGTCTTGCCTGTTTCTTCCTGAGTGTCCTTTTCCCAAGACTTGGTGTTTGTGTCCATAAGATATGAAGGTGTTCTTGGGAAAAGTTTACTTCTGTTTGCTTTGGTGTTGCTACCTCTGGCAGAGTGGTACTGGTTACCTGAGAGAGACTTTCCCTGTGCTGTAGAAGGACAATGAGTGTTTACAATGAAAGCTGCAAAACTGCACACTGAGATGTAATATCTCACAACATGGAAAAATGAGACAAGCACAGTCCTGCTTTTTGCTTTCTGATATATGTTTTATGTAAGAGAACTCTTTCAAATAGCAGAAGCATTTCTGTCATGCTGCAACCCATCTAGACTAATGTATTCAAAACAATTCTTGATATTACTTCTGGGACAATAACTTCTTGAGAAATACATTGTTGATTTTTCTATAAAAGAACCAAATGAAATTATTTTTCCCCTTATTTTTGTTTTTATTTGCAGGATTTACAGATTAGCTGTTCCAATGATTTTTAAAAGGCTTTGATATTATACACAGGATTATATAACTGATATAAATCTGATAACACACATACCCTTTGCTGTGCATGAACCATATCTGTTTTAATTTTCAGTGCAGGCACTGCTGGGGTTTTTTGTTCTGTAATTTTTGGAGCAGATCCTTAGAAAATGTCCATTTCTGGACCTCAGTGTCAGAAAGCAAGTTTTTGTACCACATAACATCCCTGCTGTATAGTCTGCAGCAGTCAGCAGGGAAGGAAGCCCGGCATCACGGCGTGTTCTGTGCATTCTCTGGAGCTAAACAGGAAGCCATTTCAATGGGACTTACGTGCCTTTACACAACCAGTACCTCTGGGCCCTCTAATGAAACCACTGCATTAAAAACAACAACAGGCCCTAGACTTTGGCCAGCAGGGAAAAGGAATTATAATTGAGTCAGGTGCATTCCTCCCAGCAGGCTCCTTTAGGACTTAATGGAGGATGGTGAAAGGGGGCTCGATGGTGGAGGTGCAATGTAAAGGGACATGCAAA
Organism: Drymodes brunneopygia; assembly: GCA_013400955.1. Taxonomy (NCBI): domain Eukaryota; kingdom Metazoa; phylum Chordata; class Aves; order Passeriformes; family Petroicidae; genus Drymodes; species Drymodes brunneopygia. The sequence goes on from VZTZ01030510.1 coordinate 396,246, forward strand.
ATGTTCTCTGCCTGTGGCCATGAAAGGCTATCCCTGGCCTTGAGGCTTCCTATTTCCTTGCACGACTGATAGGAATCCCCTGTAGTTTCACTGATGGCCTTCCAGAGCTGCAAGGGGTACTGGGGGGTAGCCAGGCACTGCAGTGCCCCGCAGCAGAGGGTCAGACACTCTCATGTGTGCCAGGCATGTTCCCATCCCTGTTTGGAACAGGCTGTTTCCTGCTGCAGGCTGGGCTGGGCTGCTCTGCCCAGGCTGTGCCCATGAGCATCTCTGGTGGGGCTGTGGGTGTACAGCATGTTCTGGCAGATGCTGGGTGGGAATGGCTGCAAAGGGAGGGAAGCCACTAATGAGAGGAAGGACAGCAGGTGGGGAGCTGGACAACATCCTTTGCCATGGCAAGCCTGATAAGGTGGGTGTTTACTTCTGTGGGAAGGAACAGCTTTCCAAAAAAAAGATTAACTGCTAAATGATCTCATGGTAACAGCCCTGAGCCATTGCTAATTTAGCCACTCTGTGTAAAACCAAGCAGGGAGGTAAGAAGGGTCATGTTCCACCCCCAAACACCCCTGGCTGACATCAGTGTGTGATCCTTGCATCTCCACAGAGCTCAGTGCACTCATCATTGTTGCACTGTTTTTCATCTTTGAGAGGCTTAGGCTGGTGCTCCTTGCTGGAGACTGACAAAGGGCTGGCCAGCCTAAAAGCAGAGTGGACTTTTTTCCCAGCTAGGTTGGCTGGCTTCAAAATAGACATCGCCTCTCTTTGCAAGTCTTGCTGCACTGGGTAGACACCCAGAGGAGGAAAGACTGAAGGAGAAGAAGGATAAATTGGTTTTTATTCCTTACTAGCTGTGCATGGGGCATTCAAACATTTCCAGGCCATGAGAGTGAATCTCGTGTTGCAGATATTGACCAGCTAACTTCTCTCAAGGAACTGGGGCATATGTTTGTATTTCCCCATGACCTGACACAAAGCTGGCTGAATCCGACGGCTATTTAATCATGTTAAATAATCACTTTTAACTGTATTAATTGTGTTACTATTCACTTATGCACATTCTAAATCCAGCATAGCTGTCACCAACGACTTCAATGAAAGGTCCATCTATGTTCACAATCATGAGACATTTGTCTCTAAGGACTGTGTAAATCCTGTCTGTGAGCACTGCTGGTCACCAGGTCCAAAGCAGTATGGATTTCTCCTTGGACTGTGTAGGGAAACAAAAGCAGCTTCTGGACCAGCAGTTCTAAGAGACCTTTAATGGAGAAACTTCCAGGAAGTCTCTTCATGGTCATTCCAGCTTCCATCTAAGAAGACATCAATATGGACTTTGGAAAAGAGGATCCAAATGATGTGAGCAGCAACAACCCAGAGAGCCTCTTTCAGCCTCATCTGCTTTGACAGCAGTTATTTGTAACATTCTTTGGAGTTGCAGGAATGGTTCGTGATCTTCACCATCGTTCCCTATCTCTGCTGGTACACTCTGTGTTTTCTGGCTTTTAATTACAGTTCTTGCAGTTTGTCAAAGGGTACTTCAAAATGTCTCTCCACAGAGGATACTCCTAGAATAAAACTCCTCCCTGGGCTGTTTGTGTTTGTTAAGGAATATCTGTGATGACTGAAGCAACTCTGCCTCATCTTGAGCTCCTTGGTCCTGAATTGTCAAAACCACCAGTGCCTGAGAAGCTCAGCTGGCTTTCTACTGTGGGCCTTTCTGCTTCTTTCTGCAGGCTGTGCTGGGTTTGGAAGACAGCCCTGGAAAACAGAGGTCTTCTGGATCAGGGAAAGGGAATTGGCTCTCTCTTTCGCACCTGAAGTCTGCCCATTCCTAAAACCTAATACTCCAGTCCTTCACTTGAATGTTGATGGGCAAGATCTCATGAGCTGGGGAATTCCCTGGGGATTTTTTCCCCAGTATGAGCAGAGGCTCTGGGCTCTCAGTGAGCAGTGTGGTGAGCGCTGGTTGCAAACCACAAGGGTTAAGTGGCTTGTCAGATCATGGGTGGTGAGAAACTGCCACATGTGTGTGGTCTTCCCAGTTCACACTCCAGTGTTTTACCAAATAAAACCCCAACAAACAACATAAAAAGACTTTTTGTAAATCCTGAACTCCAGGTAATGGCTTGACCTGCACCTCGTGTGAAATCACAGTGACGCTTGGTAGACAGTCCCTTTCACATCCCTGGGATTTTGTGCAAAATACTGTGAATGCAAAATAACCTGGGGCCACCTGTGGGTTTTCTTAAACTAAACATCCCACAAGTGTGAGCAAGTGCATTCTGACAATAGCCTAAAACAACAACACAGCTCAAGGTGGAGAGAGGGAAAGCCTCTTTGGGGAGAGTGACATCTACAGACTTCTTTATAAGATATAATCCCCTCTTGCCCTAAGACTGGCCTGGGCTGAAAACCAGTCTAGAACTGGACTTTGCAGGATTTATAATGGATGTTAACATGATTTGGATCATGTACTCACTCCTGAGCTCCAACTAGAAGAACAGCAATATTTTCTGCTCTGTTGTGCAAGTGTATGGGAAAAGTCAGGGCCATTGCTCAGACCTTGCAGTGAGAGTATAGCAACAGGAGAGGGGAAGTTGTCTTAGGCCCAGTATTTGCCAAGGGTACTGGGAAAGGCCAAGTGGCTTGCCTGAGGTCATGCAGGGATTTTATGGCACATCAGCAAGGTAACCCCAGCCCTCTTTATGTCCCAGTCTAACACTTTAGGCACAGAAACATAGTTTTTCCAGAAGGAACAGCTGGCAGATTAAAAAGTAAAGCTTTTTGCTTTGTTTTTATTCTCTTTTTCCTCTTTTCTTCCCACATTTGATGTACAGGAAAGAACAAATTAGCTCATTTAAAACCAACTGGAATTTTCACCCCAACTTGAGCATATTTTTCCAGATTCAAAGCCATTTGCTCAATATTTTTGTTTCTTAATCTTATTTTCTGTGAACATGAGACTCTCTTCCTCCCAGAACCTTATGTGTCTACAAGGGCCAAACCACCACTTGAAAGGCTATTCCTGAAGTATCCGGGGCACGTCCAGAACTGGGGAACACTGAAAAACTTGCAGACAACCTTGGCCTCTTACCTTTTGTTTGCATATCAAGTCAATCTGCAGAAAACGTGTTCCAGAAAAAAGTTTTAGATGGCAAATGAGTGATAGAGAGACCTTTGAATAACCTCAGGACTTTGGTGGCTTCAAGAAAATGGAAGCTAATTCCAAACTAGTTTCTGGTGTGGGGTTTGGTTTGGCAAAAACAAAGTCTGACTGATGAGGTTTGGCCAAACTGAGCCTTCAGTTTTCTAGCCAATCTCTGGTTCAAGATACCGTCAGTTCTTGGGTGTGCTTCCACACATTTCAATTTCCTCACTGCTTGGAGCCTCCAGGAAAAACAGAAATAGCCAGAAGTTCCTTCTGTAAGCACATTGAGTCAAAATACAAGTTCAGGAGTGGTGCAGTCTTTTCTAGATATGTGCAGCCGTGGCATCAGATCAATGAATGCTGTACCAAACAAAGAGCTTGCTCTTTCTTCTTTTCTTTCTTTCTGGAAACAGCAGTGGAAGTCTTTATATCCTGGACTTTCTAAGATACTCTTGCCTTTTGGGAGGTGTGAAAGCATTGGGCAGGATGGTGCTGATGGGGAAAACAACAACTGTGTTGTGTCTTCCTTGGAAAAGAATGGCCTGGCCCTGTTCCCCAAGGACACACATCACATCCCAGACCCATGCAGACAGGCATCTGCAGTTTCAGCCTCTGGCCTATTCAATTTGTGCTGGGATTGGTAACTGAGGTGTCAGTTGTGCTGACAAGCTGTTGTCAATGGAGAAAACACATGGCTTTTTCTGGCCCACATGGAGGATGTGTTGGTTGTAACCCCCATGAATCATTGTGCTGGATACAATCTTCACGCCTCAGACAACTCATCCTAAAATACTGAAATAGCTCCAACTATAAAAATGGCTCTGAAATGTCCCAGATCTGGTGTGTGGATGTTTCTTCTGGAGTCAACATTGCCAGTTAGGGCTGTGAGAAGGCTTTTCAGAGGTCTACATTGCAGCCAGGCAAGATAAAGTGGAAGAATCAATGTATTTTGCAGGCATTTCCCTCACGGTCCTTGCTGTCCTGCTGGTGGGGTACAGAGGTATCTTTATACCTCTGAGGTCTGAGCAGTCTCCAGCAATTCCAGTGTTTTAGGGTGCTTAACAGGTGCTGATGATCTGCATCTCAATTTATCCTTTTTTTTCTTATCTTGGTGTTCATTTGCCAGGGCTCTCTGTCCCTTTAGAAGCCTTCTGTTTTCCTGTTATTGAAACCTGCATTTTTGCAGAATCTCACCTTGCTGCTGGAGTTATAAGTCTGTGTTTTGCCTTTCTGTTGGAGATTGCAAAGAGCAGACTAGTGAAAATCTGTTGAACATAATTTCAGAACTGAGCATTGCTCTTTACTTCCAAGGACCACCAAATGTTTTACATTTCTATGAGAATGAACTTTCTGACCAATGTCTTTCCTGGCAGTTCCTGACCCATTCAAGGTCTTCCTCCATGTTTTTATCTGTTGTTAGTCTCCTCTGGTTTCTTTTCTGGATTTGACTTTTCTGTCAGCTAGTTTGGATTCTCCACGACAAAATAATGCTACCTACCACTTCTGATACAGCTCTCTCTGAAGTTTCTTCTTCCCTTCCTGCCATGGGCACATTACCTATAAGCTGACACCTTTTCATTCTTTCCACTGCTCCAAACCTTTCTCCTTCAAGTAAGTAAAAAATCAGGCCCTTCTGGTTGTAATCAACTCCTTACCTTGCTCATTGCCATCATTAAATTTAAATGCTCCTTGTTGTTCCCAGATTTGAAGGATGCTTCTTGGCCAAGGTTACTAAACACCAAAAAAGAAGCATTCACATTACAGCAGTAACACTTTTGTAGTAACTTCACAAACACAACTGGAATCTGTGAGAATAAATTGGTTTCCTGGAGTAGGAGAGCCCAGCATAAAAACTATCTGATGTTCATGGGCAGGAGGCTGTACCCTGTGCCTGTTAATTGACCACTGACCACCTCACTGCCTGCCTCTCTCTGGAGGATCACTGTTTATTGTGAAATGGGAATTTCTTTCTCACCCACTCATGGTTATTCTTCATCTGCTTAGACAGTCTCCACAAGAACCAGGCCTGTTTCCACCTTTTGATTTTGAACACCACGTGAAAAAATGAGGGTTTTTTTCATTTATTATAGAGCACATTAACTTTATAATAAATGTGCAAGTGAGGACTGAAAATTGCTGAAAAAAGGGTCACATTAAAAAAAAAAAGGGATCAGTGAATTCCCAAATTTCAATGAGATAAGCAGACACTGCTTTAAACAGAGACAATACCCTTGTGTTTGTGGTTCCAGCCCTGAAAGTAGCAGCCCAGGTCCAAGCGCAGACTTCACAGGTGTCTGCTTCTATTGTCAGACTCTTCTCTCTGCCTAAGTTTTAAAGTTTTCAGAAAAGTATTGTTTGAAGCTTTCCTTTTGCCAGCATGTCTGCAGTCAGAAAGTCAGTGGGAGACAGAGAGACCCATAAATGGTAATAGCTAAATAAGTAACACAGAAATTCCTCACACTCACCTCTGCATTGGCAAGAGAAGATGCAGCTGACAAGGGAAGATGCAGCTGACACGGATTAGCTGAGCATGAGTTTAAGCTAAAAGCTTTGGAGATAATTAACAAAACCCCCAAACTAATTCAGTTGATCTATTCCTTTGTGTTTTCTTGACTCGCAAGTGAGGACCTGTTGCTGTTCCTTTTTTTTCTGTTCCCAGGAGAAAATTACTAAACAGTAACTAATAACACCAAAAATCTTGTTGCCTTATGGGGCTTCTCTCTGCAACATTATGTCACTCATTGCAGCGTGCCGGAAACAGAAAAAGGTTGTCTTTATTTCTGCATAGTCTCTGCCTCTGGGCTGGGTTAAACTGAAGTCACACAAACCTGCAGAGCAAAAGAAAGGGACAAGGGTGAAAAACATTCTCGTGCTCTACTCACTTTCCCCTTGCAGCAGAGGAAGAAAAAGTTTTGTTTCCGTGTGGAATATTTTTCACATATTTCTTTGTCAAGAGTGAATTTGGGCTTAGGAAAAGCTTAGTTCACTTCCCCAGCTCAGCTGCAATTCTCCAGTGCACCTTTGTCCACTTAAGCCTGGGTTAAGTCATCTCTTCCCTCTTCTGTCTTGGGCATAGTTCAGGCCTTGTCCTCTCTAGGTAGAACGGAGTAATTTAAGTTATTAAATTCATGCAATCCAGGATCCAGCAAATTCCTCTGTCTTTTCCAATTCCCGTACATCTTCCAGAACCAAGTGCTGTTTTAACCCTTCCTACCCTTCCTAGCAGCCTGGGCTGCACCTGCCAACAGCAGAGACCTTGAGTCCATAAAACCCCTCTCTGCATGCGGACAGCTCTGCTTGAGTGGTTATCTTTATTGCAGGCGATGGATGGAGAGCAGTGCTGTTCTCCCTGCTCTGCTCAGTGTAGGAGTCTTTCTGTCACATTGCCAAGCCTGGAGGGGAAAAAAAAGAGAAAAGCTAAGTTCTGCAACTCAAGGGGACAAATTATATTTAGCTGGAAAATTTGGGTTCCCTGGGGCAAATAATCTCTTCTTTCTCATTTCACCCAGCTCTAAAATGGGAATAACATACCTTATCCATGTAGAATGGAGATGTAGGATTCCACAGCAGAGAGGAGAGGTTTGTGCCTGCCAACTGTATAAATATGTAGATTCAAAACTATTTCTGGATACTCTAAGGAACCTTTTTGAGGATGTACAACAGATCATGGACTAATCAAACTTGTCAGGATTCTGTTTTTGGAAAGGGACACTCTCTCATGCAGCCACCCATGCTGTCAGCTTATGAAGTGTCTGAAATACCCAATGAGTCAGGTGTCCTAGTGAGGGCCGTGACATTCACATGGAGTTGAAGCTGACCCATCTTTCACATTGAGAAACCTCCCAGGATCCCAGCTGGTCCACACAGAAGAAACACAGACAGCTTTTACAGTCTAAAACTCCAGGCTTTATACTTTCTATGCTTTGGAAAAATTATAAGTGAGTCACAGTCCAATGCTGCAGCATACATAGCACGTATGATGGTCTGGCAAAAAATTTCTTTTCTACAGTTAGTGCTGTATTGAGAAGCTTATCCTTTCTCTTGAATTATACAGCCACTCTTAAAGCAAAGCTATCAAGTGAGGGAGGTTGTCAGAATTCCCTGGTGTAGCAATTTCTGTGTCTGTCTTGGAGTGGAGGAACCTGAAGCATCCAAGTGTCCATCCTAATAAATTCCAGGAGGGTTTAGAGCATAAGCTGGATTCTGAAAAGCAATGACATGATTAGCAAGCTTTCAAGAATTAGCTCATAATAACTCCCCCACACATGCAGACTGCTCTCTGATTACATGACAAAATAGCATAAATTAATGCATCTTTTCCTTTGTCTAGTCATGTTGGGTCTCTCAGTCTATGGAGCACAATCACCCATTAGTCCAGCCAAACTGCAGCTCACAAGAATTGCTCCCAGCCTTGTTTACTCTTTCTTTGTGTTGATAAATGGATCAATCATCACTGTGGTTAGTTATGTTCCCTTCTTTTGTCTTATTAAAACTGCCAGCAGTTTGAGGTGATGCTCACAGGGGCTGGGAACAGCTACAGAAAAAAGGTTTATGTTGTCACTGATCAGCACGTGTGCTAAACAAGAGGTGTTTCTTCACAGTGTGGCATTGCTGAAGATTTGGATTGGAACTACACTGGTTCTTGCTCCTTCCCTCATTCCAGTCTGGACTTTGCTGTCTATGAGCAAGGATAAGGTCCCGACCATTCTCATGGGAATTTTAACTCACTGGAGATGAGGATTTCTGCGTAAAATGGCATTCTTCCTTAGCAAACCCATGAAGGATACAAAGGATCAAACCAGATGCTCTGAGAAAATATGAACTGTCTGTGATACATTTATTTGTATGAATGACTCGAGCCTATTATCTGTCTGCTTTTTGTTTGTGTAGGTAGTGGGACTAGCCCCACATCTACAATAACACCACCTTTAATGAAGTAAGCAAGGAGAGATTCGTAGGCAGAGCTGACAACCCTGGTTAGAGCAACTGATAAGAAGCAAAGACCAGGCATTTCTTGGGCCTGAAACTGAAGAAACAACATTCCAGCTAACAAAGATGGGTGAAACTTGCTGTGCAGCTTGGGCTGAATTGTGATTATCAGTTTGATATTTGGTGAGACAAGGGTATATGGTACCTTAGAAAATGAAAGAGATGCTAACAGAAGTGGCAAGTTAATAATTTCTGTGTCACAGAGACAGATGGAAATTGCTTTGGCTGTGGCATAGGAAAATTGTGACATAAAATCAGCAACTCCATTGTGCTGTAATTTTGAGAATGAAGTAGAGGTGGGAATTTGACATCCAAAGCTCATCTTTTGAAGGTGTATTGTGGAATGCCTTTGAAGATCAAGACTAAGAAGTCAAACAGAGCGTGGTTGCATTGTGAGAAATGTTCTCCCACTGGCTGTTTCTGCCTTTCACTGAGTGTCTGCGTGAAAATGCTGTGGTGCACAGTGGTTGATGGGTTTCCCCCACATACTTTCCACAAGGGTGTTTGGTGCTTTGGATAGAATGGATCACGTTCTGGAATGAGTACATGTAGGATGCAAGGCTTTGATGGTTTCTTTTGGATGGGAATGGGGCTCTTATTCTATGGGGTATGTACATGTGTCAGCAAGTTTTAAATCCATTTCTTTGGCATGGCCCAGCTCTGCTTGGGATATGTTTGCCATGAGAAATTTTGCTTCTAATAAAGTATTTTGGGAGGCAAGGGCAATTTGGAAAGTTCAAAGGGAAAGTTCGAGGACAATTTCTCTCAAATGATCATCAGCAAGCAAAGGCTGCAGTTTCAGGATATTCTGGACAGACTCCAATCTCGTTTGAAGTGTGATAACAAAGTGTGCTGTTAATAGGGTCTTTCTTCATTATATTGTAGTGCATTTTATGTATGTTCTTCAGGAGGCTCATTTACATTTGTGATGTCTGTCTGTGGAGGAGTTACCTTGTTTGCTGAATGTTTAGGGGCTGGTACTGTGGTTATCAAGAGTATTCTCTTCACTGTCAATCTGATAGTGTCTGGGGGTTTGGCTGAATATTACACATTTCAGGGAGTGTTTTGGGTGGTTGCTGTGTTTCTGAAGTCAGGTATGCTAATCCTTGTTTTTTTCAATCTATAAGTTTATTTTTAGGCCGCCATTTTCAAGGTGGACTTGGTGTCTGGGACTCATCCAGAGAAAATCAGATGTTTTTTGACCTGTGAATGAGTGTTGGGAATAGCAGAAATGCAGCCCTGACAAAAGGGTATTATTCAACATTTGCAAACCACCTTTTCCCTGAGAGCACAGATCAAAGCCCATGATGCCAGATTTGCCACTCATGTGACAAACAACTCTCCCCTCAGAAAGGTTTCAGTCACCACTTTCTCTGCCCACAAGGCTGCACTTGTATAATGACATGAGAAAGACACCTTCAAATGAATTCATTGAAGAGTCATGAACTCAGCAGTAAATCAGTCCTGGTAAGAAAGCCACCTTGTGCTGAATGCACCTGTCGTGGTCTAGAGTCCTGCCACACTCATTCAGCCAAATAACTCCCTCTGGTAAGCTGTGGTCCCAAGGCATGCCAGAAATATCAGGCAGGTAAAGGCTATGTGGAAAATGCAGCTGTGGACCACTCCAGGGAGGTTGGAACAATAGCATAGCTGGTCAAAAAAGGGTGGAGAAGAGCAAAAAGCTGACAAATATCTGCCTTCAATTTAGTTTCTGAGATTGTGAATTTATGTTTGTCAGAATGGTCTGACTGCCTCTGGGCATGTGGCTAGAAAGTCATAGTTCTCTCAGCACTAAATGCCCATCACTTCACCCACAGAGAGAGAGCAAATGCATTGATGTGAGTGTGGTGTGGAACTGACAGACAAGGCAGAAACTGCAAACCACTGTTCTGAAACATCCATTCTTCTTTGTAGGCATTGAAATGATCTATTGTGCTAAATGATAGATTTGTCTTCTTTTGTGTTCTTAAAGATAACATTTAGAAGTGCAACAGGTTCTCCAGAATCATGAGTCTGTATCTCAATCTTTCTTAAATGAACTCAAAACGCTTCCAGAAGTTTACTCTCAAGAAACAACTGATGTGAATTGACAACACCATATCTGAAAATTGAAGAGGAACCATTTGAGCAGATTTAACACCTTTATGGTGACTTTCATTTCTTTTCTCCTGGTGTCTGCAGTCACAGGCAGCTCACATTTGGAACATAGTATCTGGTACCAGACAACTGTAACAAACATCTCCAGTTTTAATTTCTCTCTCCCATTTAATTCTACAAGTAGTTCTAGAGCTTAGACCTGGCACTGGAATCCAGTGGACATTTGTACCAAATAACATTATTCCCAATTGATTTATATGTTTTATCCCCTAATAAAAGTGAATCTGGATTGCTCTTGATGTTTTGGTGGCTGTGATGCTGGGAGTACAAGATATTTCTATGAAGAGCACTAAAATTGAAATAACCATATGAGTGTGCTTGGTTGGAGCTGCAAGCTATGAGTTTTGTGAATGAGATTAAAAAGGACACTCAGGATGAACATACTGCACTGAAAAATCCTTTCCTGTTTTAGTAACAACTCTGGAAAAGTAATAAGGAAGCAATTTAAAGCAATTATTGCCTTTGTATTAGCTTTTCACAAAATGGGTTTTCTCTTGTATATCTTACCTGCTCCAGAGGTTTAAAATAAAATACTTTATATGGTACATTTCATTCCTGATTTGCAGGTCAGGATAATTTTCTGGCTATTGTTCTGATTACTTTAAATTATAAAGTATAATTTATAGTTTATAATTTATTAATTCTATTAGAAAGTATAGCAGCTTTTATTCTCTGTCTCAGAACAATGCATTCCATAGAAAATAGAGCTCTGACAGTTTCCAACATTGAAAAAACCTGTGCAGCACCCCAAAATAGTAATAATATTAACATTAAATATAGTAATAATAAAGATTATTCTCTTAAAATATATTCTGAATTTTGAATCTTAAAGCTTCCCTGAGGCCAAAAAGCTGCAAAAGTTGCTGTGATAATTAAAATATAGGGGTTTGTTTTGCTTGTGTTTCTCTTTTAATTCCCAGAAAGGAATGACAACAAAATTGTTGACTGACTTGCAAAGAGTGACTTTGCAAGAAATATATGTGTCTCTCACTCTTATCAGGGTAAATAGTGTTTTTTGAGAGTTCTAGTCTGGCATTTTCCCTTTGTGTCTTCAGAAAGCCAGCATGTGAAACCTCTTTCCTAACAGAGTAATATCACATACTCCCTGACTTTATCGATCAAAGGGTTTGGTTTTTTTTTTTTTCCTTAAGGAAATGTGCAAATTCTATTTTTTACTGAAAATACATCCAAGATGTCAGAATTTATCTGAAATAATATCTGTAATAATAAGCTCAGGAATGGTCAACCTCAATATGCACCATCATTGAAGGGACCATCCGTTGGATTTATTGGATTGCCATCCATAAAAACCCACTTTACCTTGCAAGAAAAAAGGAAATGATGGCTCATGGCCCCAAGGGTGGCTATTTCTGGGTTCTTCTCCAGATGGAAGAGGTTATTCTTCCCTTGATGCCTGAACTTGTCCTGCCCACTCTCAGCCTTTTCCAGGTGGATGAAGACTTTCTTTGCCTATGCATCCCACAGCTTCTTCTGCCACTGATGGGAAAAGACATATTCAACTACATGGATGAATCTTACTTCTTCTGAACTGGCTCAAAAAATGCAGCACAAATGTGAAAAATCTTTATCCACAGTCTGAGGTAACTTGAGAGAATAAAGCTGCTGTGGTCAATTCACCATAGAGTAATTTTTCAGCTATAGCGCTTTTGCCACTTCTCATCTTAAGGGCAATAAATCAAAACAGAAACATGAATCCAGGGATCTTTCTCCTTGACAGAAAGACCTAAGAAACCTGAGGAAGTGTGGTCTGTACACTCACATGAGGATGCTGGAAGCTGTTTCCTGGATGTGATATACAGACAGATCACAGGAAAAGAATGAATGTGGCATCTTGTGGTTGCAGACTCGATATAAGAAGGAGCAGGAACTGCCTCAAACCTCATTTCTGGAGATTTCCACAAAGATAGGAAATGATCATGAAAAAGAAGGCTTGGATGGTCAGACTATCTAATCCACCACAGTGCCATTAGTACGTAGTGGTGCCCGAGGAAATTCACATTAGAGATACAACTGTGTGGACATGCAGAAAGTAAATTTCCTGTAAGTGCAGGTGAAGGTATTCACATTCAGTGGTTCACTTTTGTTCAATGCAGAGGTGGATGTGCAGTTGGCAAACAGGCCCACGTGAAATTAATGCCCAGTGCTAAGAATACTCAATTTTCCCTAATCTCTCACAAGAAAAGTGCTTCATTAGCAATGTTGTAATATCTTGTGCCCCTTGTTTTCATTTCTGTGAGTTATTTTCCCCAAACTGGAGACCTGGGGATGAACAAGTTCTTTGTTGGAGAAGCAGCACCATTGATCCCATGACTGCTTATGCATCCCTGAATAATGTGTCAAAGAAAGGTTACTTTTCTGTCCCAAATTCCACATTAATCAGATAGAAGGAAAGACAAAAAACACTCCTATTTTTGAAGAGCCAGAGGAAATAATACTGAAATTACTTTAGATTATTTTTTCCCTGATGTATCAGATTCTTATTTGTTGCTGAGAAAAGAACACACACAGGTAACTAACTGTATGCTGCACTTGGATGAACCCCAACCCCAAAGCACCAGAAACCATTATCAACTCTGGGTTCATGAGCTCTTTCTGCCCTTTTACCTTCAAACTGCTCTGTCTCCTTGTTCTTTCCTGCCACTTGTTTGTTTCTAAACCAGCAACCAAGAGATTAGAAACAAATGGTATGCAAAAGGTGACCTTTGGAAGTGAAGAACCTTTACAAAATGAATGCCTCCTGTTCTCTTCTGACAAGGCATCTACCCTCCAATGTGTTTACAGACTGCATTGTCACTCTCTAGCACAGAATTTGACAGCAGTGGTGAGGAGCATTCCTTGGGGTCATGCACTTTGCAACAGCAAATACCTCATGCCTGAAGCAAAACCAAAATAAATTCTAAAGCCACCTCTTGTACATTTATTTCTGCAACCTCATGAGCAGGGAAGTGAAGCAGAAGATTGGGGGAGAGCAGCCTGGCTGGAGCTGTAGCATCCTGTAACAGTGGTGCAGCCTCTGAGCTCTCTCAAAATCAGCAGGGGATGAGTTTTTAAGGTTGGTGCCTTTGAAGATGTGAAGGGAGCACTCTCAAGTTTTTCTTCTACAATCTCTGGTAATTGGAGGTTAGTTAGCTAATCTGAGTGTGAGGTTCATGTGTTGCTCAGCTTGTTTCAGTAAGGAAAATGTCTTGATTCTACTTGTAATGTTGTGTAAGCTCTGCTGATCCGTTAGCTCTTCAGCTCAGCTCATCATTTTGACTACCTCAGTCCCAGAAAGGACTGCAGAAAAATATAATTTAAGCTTATTCAATCTTTTTTGCAAAGAAATTCACTACTCTGTCATGTCTCTGCTCCTCCTCCATGATACAGTCTGAAAGCGCTTTGTAGTGGTCATAAATACAGTGTTTTGCTTTTAGAGGCGAAGTGGCTCCTCCTCATTCTCTGTGAAAGAGATCCATCTCATGATGAAAATCAGAAAAATCAGCCCATAAATCTTGTTTAATCTTTCCTCCCCAATGTCTAGAGAGATGCAAAAATGAGCAAGAGGATGATATTTTTTAATGTTCAGGACTTGTGGGTCCTAAAAAGTCAGGACACACACTGAAATTCTGAAGAAATGCCTGCTCATGAAGTAAGTTTAGATAAAGTACACCTTAAAGGCACAGTATTTTATTTTACCAATAATCCCTTTCCAAACAGCACCAAAGAATGAAAAGGTATCCTTTATAATCATTATTTGTTGCAGAAAAGTAACTAAACCAGAGATATTTGATCTTCATGTTTTGGGGGTGTTTTTCTGTCAGAAAGTGGACGTGTCTTCAAGCTGATTCTGAACAAAATATTGCATTTGTGCTCTGAAAAATACTTAAACAACTGCATATTGCCTCAGCCAGCTGTTGTGCTGAGGGAACTGAGTAGCAGGCACTTGGGACTGTTGTGTTTCAACGAGAAAAAGGAACATCTGACACTCAGAGAACGTCTGGTTTGCTTGGGCTTTTGAAAGATGTTTACTGAAAGAGAAGAACAGAGACTCTGGGTGAAAAACAGGCTGGTGCTGCTGGTTTGAACGGAGCTGATCCCTGTACTAAATTGGAACTGGTTCTTTGGGGTGTAAAAACTTCATGTAGAGCCTTCAACAACCACTTCTAATTTAGCCCACACCGTAATGACATGAAGTTACCACTTGATGGCTCCTTGTCAGTTTAGATGGATGAAAGGAGTTAATGGATCCCGAGCAGCCCCTCGCAGTGCAGGCAGCGTCCCTGCACACTCACCACCAGCAAAAGGATTGGGAAACCGTGAGGAAAGAGCCACTCAAAAGACTCCTCTTCTTCGCTGGGCCAGAATACCATGATGCAATCTGTCACTGCTTTCACTGTCCAATCTGTGGATTTCCCTTTCTGGAGCTGTCTGCCCCAAACCTTTCAGTATTGAAACCAGATGCAAACAAACCCAGCAACAACAGCAGCAGTTTGATAGCTTCCTTGACTTTTGTACATCAAATTCCAGAGGTGGGGGAGGAGTGAGAGGGAAAAAAAACCCCACTGGAAATAAATACCCCTATGAAGAAATTACAACATCAAAATGCAATTCCCTCCTCATGTTTTTCTTAGAAAGCAGTTCAGTTCCATCTGGCTGTGGGCCTGCAGCCAATGCTTGCTACAGAAGAACTAAGACATTCAAATAGAAATAAATAAATAAATAAATAAATAAGGAATAATATACCAAGTGGCTCCTGCACCCATCTCTAGAGCAAGGCTCTCAAAGCGGATATTGTTCTGAGCCAGCTTTGCACCCCCATGCAAACATTAATCTTGCTTAGGCTGACAGAGTTGCAAATAAAGCCACGTTACACATGCATTCAAGAGAGAGGGAGGCAAAAGGAGAGGATCAGTCAGATGACACAGAACAACTAAGGTTTTGTTCTCAGCCATGAGTGAGTGGAGCAGCGTCCATGGGGAGATACGTGCTTGTTGCAGTGACTGTTATTTATTTATTTCCTTCACTAACAAGCTCTAAACAATGCTGTGCTCCTCAGTAGCAGCCTGGGAAAATGCAAAGAGCCACTGGAAAGAAGTGTTTAGACATTGACAAAGTCTCCAAATATAGTTTCCTCTTTAAAAGGTAAAGAATAAAAAATTTTTTTAAAAGAAAAAAGAAAAAAAAAAGGGAGGGATTCATTTATTTCTAGCAGCTGTAGCAATATTCCAAGTTGCCAAAGGAACACAAAGCTCATGCAAGGTCAGTCACTGCTTCTGCATCCTAGAAGTGTGCTCTGGCCATGGCTGCCAAAAATGACTAGGGATCTTAATTGTCTCTGGTTGACAAATTCTGACAAAAACTCCTTAAAATTTCTTGCTACACATGCTGTACTGAGATGTGGAGTTTTGCTTCATGCTGTGGAGGAGAAAACCCAAAATGCAAGTCTTTTGAACCACCTCCCCAACAGAACTTGGCCTTTCATCCTGAAATTTTCTGAGCAAGGAATTAAACTCAAAACTGTCTCCTTATTCCCATTTCAGTCAGGCTTAATGGGAACTCTCTCTGTTGTGAATGTAGAATCATAGCCAAAGCAAAAGCTGACACACAGCTTAGTGAGGAAGGAAACCCTAGTGGTCTGTAACTCCTGGCAATAATCCTGGGGATATCCACTGGGTAACATGGGATATGACACAATAAGAATGACACAGTGAAGTGTTCTTTCTGCTAAAGAGTTTCCTGCCATTCTGCTTGAGTCTTCCCAAAAGTTGGCACGAGAGAAATGGTTGGAAAAAATGGCAGAGACAAGAGCCAGAGTAGGCAAGGGAGATCTGTCCTACACCACTCCTGCTGTTTGATGCACAGAAGCAGTTGGGTGTTGAGAAAGGAGTCCATCCCGTTTTTGCCTACTAGGAGTCAGGATTAGGAGCTGATTTTCATCTTGGTTTGAGAGGTCAGAGAAGAGGGTGAAGTGGGAAATGAGAAGCAACAGGTCTGATAAGACATTGTTAAGGTATCTGTCCTCAATCTTTGGCCCAATTGTTTGGACAGCAAATTTGGCTGCTTGCAAGTAGAGCCTCCAGCCAAACACAACCCAAAGTTAGTTTATGCTCTTCAAGGACTTGGGAGAACAGAATGAAATCAGAGCAATATAGGATTATATCACACATTTAAAACAACGTCTAAAGGTAAACAGAGAAGGTTAGATGGATGAATGTATGTTTTCATATATATCTGAGAAATAAGCAATGTCTAAGTGTAAGGGTAAATTGAAAATTTGGGCATTGTCTCTGCTTCAGATGAAAATCAACCTTATTATTCCTCTTAACACTCACAATATGATATGCCAGCATTGGCTAGTTAAGGGATTTGTGGGTGTGCTTCACCAGTTCTATTCCTTGGGGTCAGCTGACTGAGGAGATATTTAGCACCACCACAGCTCAAGCTGCCAAACCCATGAAATATCTCCATCAGCCCCTTTTAGATCCGTCATTGATACAGAGAGCTGAAGGAGCTGTGCTGAATGCAGTCAGATAAGAGCAGAATCAGCCATAGGAAGGAAGGGTGGGATCCCACACTGTCACCAGTTATCAGAGCAGCAAGCCCAAGCAAGGCTCCAGCTCTCCAGCTGCCAAGTCCCCACCACGTCAGGGTGGCCTTGTGCCTCTGAGCATGTCCCTGCTGACAGCGACCTTTCATGCTCTTACTGGGGAGCAGGGGGAAAACCACAGCCACCCTGGCACAGACAGGGGATGAGCTCTCAAAGCAGCTGAGCTCTGACCTTCTCTCCTCCAAGGAAGCTGTTTTGTTTGTTTTTTGAAGGGGGGAAAAAAATTGGAGAGGCTTTATGGGGAATAAAATCTTGGAGTTGGGATTTCTGACAGATTTCCAAGATAAAAACATGACAAATTTTCACCATCTCTAGATACAGCCCATGGTGAATATTCCACAGGGGAATGGGGGAGGGAGGAAGACAGGAGAGTGAAAGAGAACCCATTATTTCCATCTGAAAATAATTTTAAAAGGGATATTTATTCCACTGGGTAGAACAACGCCTAACTAAAGCAATGTGCCTGGCCAGTGAGGTACTGTGGAGAGGAAAAGAAGATCCCTCCACTCCAGGAGGCAAAACACAGCCTGAAAAGGTTCAAAAGTGCTTCTAGAAGCAACCTGCTAGCTGTGATGTATGTATTTACTCTGGGGGGAAAACCCACATATTTTAATTTGGGCAGATTCTTGATTTCTTCCCCCAAAGCAAAGAGACATCTAAGAGGTATGGGAAAAGAAACTGAATGGTCAATGCCTGCAACCTGGGCATTGAAAAATGTTTGCTTTATGGCACTGTCATTTAGTCTTTCTGTGAATTAGTAATTTTTTGTGAGAATGTCATTCAAGCCTGTGTGGAAAAGAACATGAGGGAACATGAGGAAAATGACAGATATGGACTGTGTCAGGAAAGAGTCCCTTTCACTTCAGAGCTGCTTGTCCCTTTTCTGCGGTGCTATGGCATTGGATGTGCCATGGCCAGGGAGCAGCTTCCTCAGCTTTGTTGATATAGTGCTGAGCACAAGAAGTCAAGAGCTGGGACTGGTAGATGTTACCACAGTAAAAACTGTGTAGAAGCAGAGTGAAAAGGCATTTTCTATAACTTAGACTTTCTTAAGTGTTTGCAGAAATAAAGTGCTCCCTTTCCACTTAATGTGACCCTGGGTTTCCCCAAGAGCTTCTTTGTACATAGAGTCTTTCTCCAGAAGCCCCAGTGACTTGACAGAGTTTGCCCTGTCCTTTGTAGCTCATTGATGTGCCCACCTGGGACACCTCAGACTCCTTGGGTGAAGATGCAGACAAAAGGGACCATGGGCAGAGACTTCTGAAGGAACTGTTAGAGAGTGAAGGTGGAGGTGGTTTGGGGCTCTTCTCGAGGGTGAAGCATTTTCTCCATGAGTGGTAGGGCCATGTGAGAGAGCTGAGAGTAGAGTCAGCTCCATAGGAATGCAGTAAAATATTCCTGTCCTCTTGCTCCTAAATCCCTAGATCTCAGAGAAATAGGAAACCCTTATTTTATTTATTGAAAAAAAGCCCCATGTTTTATCTTACCTGCCCTCTTCTCGTAAATTGCAACTAGTCCTTGACTTTAACAAAGAAACAACCTATACTTCACAGACCTTGAGCTCCTGATGAAACACTTTTGCAGCACACAGGAAAGTCCATGGAGCAGTCAGAACTGGTAATGTTCATTTGGATGGAAGCTGTGAGGTTTGCAAATGAGCATGAGTATCACCCCAGGTCATGCAGGGAAAATTCCTTCCACACAAGATAGAAGATTTCTCTTTTCAGGCTTTGGATCAGCCAAAAGCCAACCAGAGTTCTATACCTGCCCTCTCAGGAGGTTATATTGCATCTGGTCTACAGCCAATCCATAGCTCCCACTGAAAGCTCAGCCAAAATGAACTTGTGTCTGTCTGCAAAGTACCATGTAGCCATACCCATGATAACAGGCTTTGGAATATAAAACCCGAGCACTGATCTGCAATGCTTTGAAGAAATGGCTTTGAATGCCAGGACCACTCTTGCTTAACAGATTTCAGCCTAATCTGATTTATTTATTGTTTAACCTGCCATGTGCCTGCAAACCAGCTGGAAGCACAGCCGGCTAATTACTGGGCTGTGCCAGCATAGGCTGCCTTTGATTGCTTGAGACAAGATGCCTGTGAGATGGACAAGATTTAAAGCACACAGTTATTGTCTATGACCCTCTTTTAGATCCTAATGAGCTCTGAGAGGCTGAAATGTTGTGTTGGAGAGGCAGCGGGGATCTGGCTGCATCAGGGCAAAAGCTGCACCTGGAAGTTATTTTATCTTTAACTTTCCTGGTCTTTTTCCCCATTCTCTCTCTCGTACATCTGTGAGGTGGAATGTGTTTAAAGCACAACCCTGATAATCCCTCCAGACCTTCTTCTCCCCTATTTGTGTCTTTCTGGGGGCATCTGTGCTAACACGTTTCCCACTTTTGCTCTAGACAAATGAGACATCACTGCTTTCCCCAAGACTATGTAAAATAGAGGAGATTTTTCCTCACCCTGCCCATGTCCACATGCTGAAATTCCCTTTTGTAAAAAAGACTTAACTCCAGGAAGCAAACTGATCCCGAGCAGGAACAAAGTGTATTGAGGATTACCCTAGCCCCTGTCTTTCATGCTCAATTTAGAAGTGGAACTGCAAAGTGAAATCACTCTCAATTCTGCCCCATTCATGGACTGGCCCTTCCAGTTGCTGCCTATACTCCTTTTCTGAACTAAAGAAGCAAGGACATCACAAGACATAATAAAATCAGCAATTTAGTAAGCTATAGGGGAAACTTTCTTATCAGCCAGTGTTTGAATTTTAACCCTTAGCAGGTGGGAGGTCAAATATAATTAAATGTATATTGCTTCATTAAATATACCTTGCTTTAAGAGCTGTTGCTGGCCCCAAGTGTTTAAAGGTCATTGGTTCATGTTGCATCTAGACTACTGAGGAGATGAAGATCTGGGCCAGAAAATGAGAAAGTACTGGGTAATGGACTACATTAAAAATTTAAAAAAAATCAGAACAGAACCAAGAAAGAAAAAGATGATCTCAATAACCTAAAGTCCTTTTATTGGCCTGGAAAGGGTGGAGGAAGCAGGAGGATGGGAAGGGCAGGAAGTGATCTCTTCACTCCACAAGGGTTCTGGGAATCTGGCTGCCTTTGGGAGACTGGGAGAAATGGGAAAATAAAATAAAAACATGTTCAAAATGCCAAAAATGATAGGAAATGGTTATCAGCTTGAAAAGTTCCTCCAAGGGTTATTAATAGCTAGCAGCAAGGAAATAATGACTCACTGGGAAGATAAGTATATCCCAGCCCCTAAAATGTGAACTGGTTCAAATTTGCTTAACCCTGACTATTCTATCATAGCATATCCAGGGAAGGTCTCTCACTGAAGTATTACCACATGTACATAACCCATCTCTGTCTTCCAAAGCACTTAAATGTGTGCCTAAACCCTGTTACTTTTTATGAGCTATAAACACATAAAAGTGTGCTAAATCTGGACAAAATTCAACACTGGATTTTGACTGCACTGTAAAAAGAATTGGGATATTGGCTTTCTTCAGATGTTTAGAGTATTTTGCATGTAAGTGTCCAGCTGATCATAGTTCTGTCTTAGACCATGAAATAAGAAATTATTCTATGATTTCACTCACCCACCTGAATTATAGGTGTTCTTATTTTCTGGCATATGTAGGGAAACTGAGGCACAAAGACATTGTGATAGATTTTTTCAAACTCTGGTTGCAGAGATGTAGGTGCACATGGTTCCACAGCAGTCCATTTCCAGCATCCACAAAGGAATATTTTCTCAGGAGGACTCAGGTGGGTTTAACTGCTATCTGTAGACACATGAGTAGCAGATTTGTAACCTAACAGACATTCCTAAAAAACACCCTGGAAGTCTGGGCACTGGGAGAAAGCTGGACTGGAGGAGAGGTCAAATGGAGAACTGTGTTGCAATGGAGTGTGAGAACAGCCTGTGAGATCCACAGCCCTGCTGGCCACTGAGGCTTGTTAGCATGGCAATGAAAAGTCCTTGTGCTGAGAGTTAAACAAGGGAGAGGTTGGGGGTGGATCAACAGTGAAACTGCAATTTAAAGACCAAGTAAGCAAGCAAACAGGGAGCAAACTGGTGGAGTGGGCCAAGATTATCTGACTTTTGGCCAAATGTATAAGCCTTAAAATTATCCTCTGGGTTGGAGTAGTTATTTCCTTTCATGTCCAGCAGCTTTTCTGCATCATGTCTAGATTCAAAATAGTTTGCAACACTCCTGTCCAAGAACCATGGCTATAAAAATGGCTTTCTGCATACTAAGCTGCCTATGGTATTCTCTTGACATAGAAATTACTGTATTTACATATACACCTAATCACTGAACGGGCCAGAGGGAAAAGTGGCTTCAGTGATAGCACAGCCCATTCCCTCGTATCACTTCCTCTGATAGGTGTTTTTCCATCCAGCATGGGAAACCTCCAACAAAAGGGGTGCCCCAACCCCTGGGTAGTCTCCCTGTGAGGTTTGATACCCTGCCCCTTTTAGGTTTCCTAATGTTTAGCTCTGTGGGAAGGTGAGCTCCTGACTTCTGTCACCAGTGCACACAGAGAATGTGTTGCTGCTTTCCTGTGACCCCACCTTCTCTGTGTCTGGAGCTGGTCCTTCTCTCCTCTCTGTATTAAAGCACCACGAGCACAAGAACACAGGGAATTTTTTCAGTGTTGCATACAATGGGAAGTCATCCTGATCAGGCTGCTAGGAAAGAGAAGAAAGGGAAGCTAATAAATCTTTTCCGTCTCTATGGTTTTCTATTTTTGCACTGGAATGGAACATAATATTCAAAGTCCTTCTGCACAACAATATGTCAGGCAATTGGTAACAATACATTGGACTTTTGGGTGGGCGATGCTCTTTTGTGGCATCTGTGTGAAGGATGATTTTCATCAAACAGCTTTATGGCTTCAATGAAATATTTGTAAAGTGGCTTCTGCAAGTGTGACTGATTGTCTGGTTTTATTCTATTTTCTGTTTTCATTGGTTTATGTAAATCACCCAGTATTATGTATACTCTGCATTTGATCATTTCAAACCCGTAATTGAAGAATTTGTGTACTGGAGTAAATTTATGGTTTCTGTGAAATCCTTGTTTGCTATAAATAAAAGCTTGTTTACCCATATGTCAATTAATAAGAACATAAAAGGTGTTAGGAATAAACAAGTTGTTTTCTTTATTTCTTTCATGAATATACATGTAAATTTATTTATTACATGCACTCTGATTAAGCAAAGGGAAAATTTTGATTCATTTTTTCAAGTGCCATGTATTTCATGAAATGTATTACACAGACATTTAGAATATAACAGACAATATGGAACATATTACAGCCTATAGCAGCTGTCATGATATTTCAAATATATTACATGGAATGACATAAAATATTTTCAACATATTCTTATAATTTTAATGTATATCGTGTGGTGTCCCATATTTTAAGCAGCAGAACAATAGGCCAATTCTATTTTTTTCTTCTTCTTTTAAAAATTGCGTTTTATATATTGTCAGATATATTTTTACCATGTGTGCAATAAATTATATGAAACACGTAACAAACATATGGAAAAGGTATGACTGTTTTGAGGGGGGAAGGTTGTGGATTGCTTAGCAAGGAACTTAAATCCTTTGTGCATTGTTTAAGCAATGATTGGTATCTCTGGTCTGGTCTACAGGCAGAGAGGTTTGTGAAACTAATATTTGTGATTTCCAGCAACTGAGATGCTTTCTGCTGAAGTTAAGGTGGTAGCACAGATTCAGTCACAAGAATCTGTGTCACTCAGTGACGTATCACCCAAAGCAGCCAGTCTGAGCTAGGGGATAACAAACCCAGAGGCAGGGTTATCTACACCACAAACACAGCCCAGCTTCTGGGTTGGTGTGTGAAGAGTCCTTGCTTTCCTTCTGGAGGTGGTGGGACACTGGGTAATTTAGAGAATTAGCCTTAGAGAAGGCAATGTCTGTTTAGAGACAGAGTTTTAGCTGGTCATATCAGTGCACTGGGAGCTGTAGTGTGGAGAAATCTTACAAAACCAGATTCAAGTGAATCACAAATACAGTTCTTCTGTCCTAATGGATTTCAGATGCCTATTGGTCACATTTTCAAGAAACATGTTAAAAATCTGGGCTGGTCTGAAGTTGGTTTGGTCAAATTAGCTGTTCTGGTCTGCTTTTTGTCCTGTGCAATTCTGTGCTGCTCTTGAATGAGTCACTTCTCCTCCGTTCTGGTTTTGGTGGACATTCCCCTCTCTCTGCTCTGTAGCTGCTCAGATTTGAACAAAGCCTCCAAACTTGAGCAAGATGAGATCCAGGTCTTAAATTCTAGCTTAGATGATACTTTCACTTGTGACTTTGGGAGGGGAGCTCAGTCCAGCCAGACTCTTTCACCAACTGGGCTATTCCATCTTTCCTAAATGCAGCAGATGGTGGGTTACAAGGTTCCCCTCTCACCACCAGAACTGCAGAGGGCCCAAAACATGCACCACTGAGGGAGGGTTTAGAACAAGAGAAATAATCCAATGCAGGGTTCCAGTAGTGAATCTGGATTTTATAAATATAAATCAGTTCTCAGAAAGACTTACCCAAGTTTTTAATAACTGGTTAATTCATCCACTAGGATTACATTTTTTATTTCTAGTAAGTCTAGAAGAGCTAAGATTTTACTACTTGATGTAAGCAGAAACGAGAACCAGGGGGAATCGTCTTTTAGGCTTTGCATTTGGACAAATGACACTCCTCATTCTTGTCATACCAGCTATAGTGAGGACTCTTTAGGCTTCTTCCCTTGACAGGAGTGAATGGCCATCTTTAGTCCTCCCTTTATGGTGTTGTCTTACAAATACAGTCTTTTATAGCATAGTGTTTGCCTTCTGGCACACCATGCTTCCATGAAGAGAACAGATCAATATGGAGCTTTTCCTTTTCCTTTTTTACTTTACTGGTCCTTACTGACTCCAAACTCTCTCTTACCTGCTTCATGGCCTTTCCCTGAAGAGATGCATTTGAGTGGTCGTTTTCCAGGAATGTGTTTCCCAGTCTGTGCTCCCCATGAGCACAGCACATGTGCAGCTCAGCTATGGATGTGGGAGAGTCTGGAGGGGAGGTGAAACATACCACTGATTTATGGGGATGGCATGGGAAAAGCACAGTCATCCTAGATGATGAGAGGCCTGAGCTCAGGGAGTAAGGACTCTGAAGATTTTGGATGATAAAATCTAAGAAATCTTGACAGAGCATTGATAAACTCCAGGGGTCTTGTTAAAATAATGTGGCAAATTTGAGTGGATGTTCACAGGTATAAAGAACGACCCAGTTGTTGGCTGACACAACAGTCATTTCTAGTTCTACACATCAAAAGCCTGAGGGGTAGCACAGAAAAATGAGGCCTTTCAAAAGAACAATTGTCATTTTTCCTTTGACACTAAAGTTGTCAGAGTGTGAGTGTTACTTATCAGCACCTTCCCATCATTAGTTATTGCCAGCACTGCCTTTAATCCTTTTAAGGGAGACTCTTGGAATAGATTAGTCTAAGTCATGTAACTTAGAAGGAAAGACACATTACAAATCAATGCTGTGAATCAAAGCACTTAGCCCACCAAACCTTGCAAGGTAAGATGTTTTGGCCAACACACACAAACAGAAATATAGGCATGCCTGAACATTTACATGCATACACATTTACACGCTCACACAGGTACACACTTATGCAGAATTACACAGGTAATAAGTTTGAGACAAGGCATCCATTGGCAATTGCAACATCGGTGATGAAAATCTGGCTAAGCTGCAAGCAGATTTCCACAGTGGGAATTGTGTAACAACCTTCCTGATGTCCACAGGTCTCTTCAGGATCAGTCACACAGACAGACAGTCAGACACTCTGTCATGGCTTACTCCTCACTGAATCACCTTGACCACATTTTCTCCACGCTGAATCCACAACCAAAATAGCCTCTGCTTCCTCATGCCTGTGTGGTTTCCAGGCTGGAGCTGCTGGGGAGAACTGACGTGTGTGACAGAGACGTGGTATTAATTCTTCCCCCTGAAAGATGTGCAAGGAGGCAGATTCTGCCCAAGGAAGCAGGTCTGTGAGTGCCTCTCTGTGGAGCAGTACACGTGCACATCAAACTGTAAGGTGATGAGAACTCAGAGACATAGGGGTGACTGTGCCCCTTAGGAAGACCTCATAGGTTAAGCAACTCTGAAACAGATTCTATCAGGCAGATTAAAGTGTTGTAAAGGAGGAGAGGAGAGAATGGTTCCAGCTTGTCTCAATTTCCTGACAGGATTAAGACAAAGGAGGGGAAATAAAGAAAACAAAATGTATATACTTATGAGCTGGAAATGTTTGGGCTTTTTCCTTCTTTTTGTTTTCTTTCTGGCTTCTGAGCGTGCACCATACATTTGGATCAGATAAAATAATAACTTTTCCCTTTTTACCCCATGTCATTAGAAGCATCAGCCTTTGATTTGCATGATATCATTCCTTTCCTGTCCCTGAGTTGTATTTTTGGGTGGACTGTTGGAAGCAGAAAAGCCTGTATATCTTCTCATCATATGAATTTTCCATTCTGATTTGTAACACACCTATGGCCAAGAGAGCACAGGAAGCATAGAGGAAAGGATTTCCTCCTGAAAAGTGCATTAAAGGAGAATAGCTCAGTGAAGGGCTGACTGTGCGGCCTTTGGTTCTCTATCTGGCTGCCCAGAGCAATGTGAACTAGGTCATGGTTATTATGTACTGCTCCTCATGGGTTAGAGATACACTAGCCCTGAGGTTTTAAGTGCTGTCAATGGTTAAGCAAATGGGTGCTGTTGTGGCCATGACTGTTCAATTGTTGTACTTCTTGTACTCTCATGTTGTTATCTACATGCGTTATTTAATATTTAATATATATCATTGAGTTCTCTGAGTTAATTCTCATTTGTACTAAACAACATCACTGAGGAAGGAAGGAAGGAAGGAAGGAAGGAAGGAAGGAAGGAAGGAGAGAAAAAAGGGAGAGAAAGAAAGAAAAGAAAGAAAAGAAAGAAAGAAAAAGAAAGAAAGAAAGAAAGAGAAAGAAA
Organism: Drymodes brunneopygia; assembly: GCA_013400955.1. NCBI lineage: Eukaryota > Metazoa > Chordata > Aves > Passeriformes > Petroicidae > Drymodes > Drymodes brunneopygia. Next base: position 422,224 of record VZTZ01030510.1, read on the forward strand.
GAAAGAAAGAAAGAAAGAAAGAAAGAAAGAAAGAAAAGAAAGAAAGAAAAAAAGAAAGAAAGAAAGAAAAAGAAAGAAAAAGAAAGAAGGAAAGAAAGAGAAAATGAAAGAAAGAATGAAAGAATCCATTCTTGATGACCTTTTTTTCACTGATGAACATGACACCACAGTTTTTAGTCATCATAAGTCAATGAGAGGCCACAAAGAAAAATGTGAGCAGTATATTAGGCTGTATAGAGAGGATTATTGCCTACAAACATGTGGAATAAAAGTTCCATTCTACTTAACTGGTAAAGTCACACAAAGCCACACTCCTCTCCTAGCCATCACACTTTTAAGAAGTGAATAACGTTTGGACAGTCCAGAGATGAGTGTTGAGGTTTCTCAGAGTCTTCTAAAAAGAGAGTTATGGGAAAAAGAACAAGAAAATTTGGGGGGTTTTCACCCTAGATAAGAGAAATCTGAGAAGAGGCTGAATAACTTTAAACATGATTTCTTGTTTTGCCTCAACAAATAAATAGCACAGATGATTTTTTCTTCACTGCAGTTGCCTTTTATGTATTAATATTGTAACATGATCAATGCAAGGTTTTTAAGAGCAGATTATGCAGCATCTGTCAGAAGTGACATGACTGTTGTTGATCCCACAGTGATCAGGGAACAGATGAGGATGTTTCTGAAGGATCGTGCCACCCCTTCAATATGATTCTGGAACTCTCTTGATGTGTTAATCTTAATTATTTCCTTCTGAGGAATGTTTTCCAATGTAACTAATCAAGCAGATCTACCATTAATCCTCTGCAAATTGTCCATGTGCTGCCTGAATCCTCAATGTTAGATATGAACACTGTCCTTCAGCAGTCATCACACCAATGACAAAGGCAGTTGTCTATTCTGTTTCTTCTTAGTGTATCTCTTTCCAGAAATCACATTTTCTCTTCTTGACGCGGAGGCCCTCAAAGAATTGTCTAAATTGGAGCTGGCATTTGTGGAGTCCTTTATTCTACACAGAAACTCCATTGCCCTTTTGCCTGGATGGGTGACTGAAGCTGGATGCATCTCTCCTGTGCTGCGTTGTGTTTTCTTGCACTGAACTTGCTGGCTGACCCAAGGCAATGGGTGCCAATGAGTAGCCTTCACTATTCACTTTTTTTTGTTTCCCCATCCCATTTCTCTTCTTACTGAGACTTTGTACACTACAAAACCTCTTGAGGTGTTGGCATTACAGTTCCTCCCAGGTTCCTCGAGGAGCAGTGGGACAGGAATGGATACCAGCTGGGCCTTTCCATAAATGCTTTTGCTTCATAAGAGTTCTCTCTTTTACAGCTTAATTTGAGTCCCACAAGTCAGCCATTTCTGAACTGTTGAATGAAAGCCAAATGCATTCTGTGTCTTCTTAGTTTCTTTATTAAAACATCCTGCAGTTCAAAGTCAGATGTCTTAAAGAAGTCTGTTACATCAACCAGATTATCTTTAGACACCAAACTGGTAATTTTATCAAATGAAGACATCAAATCCGTTTGACAGGATCTGTTTCCCATAAAACCCTGTTGATTTGACTAATTTATATTTCCTAATGTAATTGTTTATTAGCTGAGCCCATGTCATGTCATGATTTCTCTTGGGATGCGTGTCAAGTTGTCAGACTTACAGCTATAATGGGAAAACACAGAATCATGAAGTTTTGTTTGGAAGGAACCTCTAGACATCATTTTCTCCAATACCCACAAGTCAAAGGAGGCCCAACTGCTCAAGCCCTTGTCCAGTCCAATTTTGAGTCTTTATGAGGGCAGAGATTCCACAGCCGTTCTGGGAAGTGCTCCCAGTGCTTTAATACAGTCATTGTAGAAATTTTATCCTTGATTGGCAAGACGAATTTCCCAAGAGGTGAACTGGGCCCATTGCTTCTCATCCTTTCCCTGTGAATCTCTGAGACTTTTCTAGATCCATCTTCTCTATAAGACTCCATTAGACAGCTGAAGACAGAAATATGTTCCCCCCTTGCCTTCCCCTCTCCAGGATGAAGAAATCCATCTTGCTCTGCTTCCCACCGTATATTGTGTACTCCAGCCCCTGAAAGCTCACTGAAGCACCAAACTCACTGAAAACTGCAACGGCAAAATTGTTGTTGATTATGTTACTGTTCTGGTTTAGGGCAAAT
>VZTZ01030514.1:0-14180 GCA_013400955.1 Drymodes brunneopygia
TGCTTTCAAACCACAACAACTGTGCATCATCAGTGAAACACCCAGCCTGTTATTTCAGCCATTAGCACCAAGAGTCTCTTACAGCACCTGGTGAGTGTTTGAGTCATTAATCACAGCAGCCCAGGCTCTCACATGAGGTCATGCTGCAGCACCTCAAAGTGTGTGGTCATAGATAAGCCCATGACAGAACAGGGCACCTTGACTACAGCCACAATAAGGCCAAGCTGGAGCAGGTTCACACCTGAAGGGACTGCAGCCATTGGAAAGGCTTATATCCAGCAGGAACTCCAAAGGCTTCCTGGCCCATGGAGAAGGCCATGCTGGAAGTGGTGTGTCTCAAAGTGACTGTGGACAAACCTGTGCTGCAGCAGTCATACCCCTGGAGAGCCTGGGGCTCATAGGGAAGGCTCCACCAGAAGCAGGTACAGTCCTAAGGGATTGCAGTCTGTGGATAAGTCTGAGCCAGAACAGGAGCAAGGGGAAGAGTTCATTGCCATGGTAAACACTGTGGTCTGGTCCAAAGGGACCAAGGGTGGAGGCTGCAATGAAAATTCAGTGGGAATTACTATAATAGGACTCACATGAACCAATGAAAGAGAAGACTTACAAGTGCAAGTGCAGCAGGGATTTAACCTGAGCTGGTTTTGGTGCCCAGTAATTCCACACAACAGACCACATTCTGAGTGACCAGCATAACAGATGGAACCCAAAGTCATGGACTAAATGAACACAGTGGGTATTTCATGGGCATTTTATGTATAGTCCACAGACTAAAGGAGTGATGTTCTGTATTACATCAAGGCTTGGGAAGGGGGATGATTGTTAACTACGTTATATAGGTTAGTGTGGGACCTGAACATGATGTAAATGATATGGAAGAAGGGGTGGAAAATGTATTGGTTTTGGCTGGGATAGAGTTAGTTTACTTCATCGTAGCTAGTATGGGCTATGGTTTTGGATTTGTGCTCAAAACAGTGTTGATAGCACAAGGTCATGTTTCTTATTGCTGAGCAGTGCTTACACAGAGTCAAGGCCTCTGCTTCTCACCCCACCCCACCAATGCAGAGACTGGGGGTGTTTGTGAAGCTGGGAGAGAACATTGTCAGGACAGCTGACCCCAATGAACCAAGGGGTATTCTACACCATTATGGTGTTGTGCTCATCATATAAAGCTGGGGGAAGAAGGAGGAATGAGGGGAAGTTTGAGTGATGACATTTGTCTTCCCATGTCGCCATTGTGTGATGCAGCCTTGCTTTTCTTAGGGCAGCTGAACATCTGTCTGCCCTTTGGAAGTGCTGAGTGAATTCCTTGTTCTGTTTTTCTTGCATGTGTATTTTTTTCTTTACCTATTAAACTGTCTGTATCTCAAGCCATGAGTTTTCTCATTTTTACTCTTCTGATGGTCTTCTCCATCCCTATATGGGGAGAGTGAGTGAGTGACAACTACTTACATTTATAGAGGATCAAATAAATAAAGTGTCACAACCTGTCACAAAGGTTTGGCTGATCCTGTGGGAATGTAATTCTGATGTTAGAGCTGCTGTCTTAGTTTCAAGCAGTGAGGAAATAAAGGGCTCTCTCAGGATGCATTAACTAAACTACTGCCATGGGATCCACCATATGCCCCTCTGTAACACCATGAGAAATCAGGACTAGGCTGACAAACACTTCCTTGGCACATCATCCTTGTGTGTGTTGCCACCCTCTTTTCTCCCTTTTTATGGATACGGCCTCAAGTCTGACAAGCTTAAGAAACAAACAATGAACTACCCTGTACCTACTCTGTTTCTCACCCAGCCTAGCCTCTTTTATTCAGAGGGAAGGAAAACAACTAGGGCCATGACACAGCAAAGACTTCTAGGATTATACATGTATAGATGCTGGTAACAAAAAGACCTTTCTAATTTCTGTCAAATTTTAACATAGAAAGTAGTCAGACAGAGTGATAATTGGAGTTCCATGAGTAGCTGGATGTGTAAGCACAGGAAAGCAAGGATATCAATGTAAATTATTATTAATGTCTGAAAGAAACAATTTTAGGTTTCTTACAAAGCTGTCTGTTTTTGTGCTTAGAAAGGGATTTGAATAAAAATAATCTTTTATGGTTAAATCATTGAAAACATCTGAATGTAGAATTTTGGCCCTCATGAGGAAAAGGACAAGTCTCCCAAAAATTTCTATAGTGTTAGGATTTCACCCCAGCTTCCTCTTCCTGTGCTGCCAGTAACTGGGTATATTAGCTGGGCCGAATCTAATGGCCTGTGCAGGTCTCTCCTATAATCACTAAAATGGTACTATTCTTTCCCTAGTTGTTCAAAGAGAATAGAGGTCCTTGCACAAGTGGTGTTATGTGTGTGCCCATGTGATGATGATTTCCATGATGGCTCTGTAGCTATCTAGCACTAAGTAACTTTTTCTTTGCTTCCATTTTACTTTGCCAATTTGGTGTCTTTATGGCACAAACATGCACAACAAAATGGCAATTGTTATTGGCAATGGTCACATTGTTATTATGAAACAACACCTTCCCTTAGCAGGGAAAGGGTCTCAGTGAAAGGAATATTTAAGCTGACAGTAGACTGGACTTTCAGCCATTTATAGGGATGCAAAGAGGGAGGTGGGGTGTGAGTTCTCTCAGTGATCTAAGGAACACTGATGACTGATAAATCCAAAAATAGAGGCATATTCTCACCCACCCTCCTTTAGATTCCCCCTCTTGCCCTTCACCAAAGAAGTCGTGTTTGGCAGAAAATTATTTCTGCTCCATTTTCATTTTAAGTAATCTCCCAGAGTGGTAGTCAGATATATTGGACATCCATTGACTTAGGATCCTACTTGAGGCAGACAGGATTTTTGGCTTTGTTTTGATCAGGCAATATGATGCTTTATCCTCACTACTTTTTTTTGCCCCCAAGTTATCAATTGCTTTCTAGGCCTCTTCCTTCTGTGAGGTCCTAGTTCTTTCCAATGCTTAAGGTTTACCCTCCCCCCAGTCCAGGATCAAATAGGCTGGCAACTTTCACAAGCACTAGATCCACCTAAAACATATTTATTAAAAAAAAACAACCAACAAAAACCCCTTAAATTGGAACCAGAAATGATTGTAGGGACATGGAGAAAGGGGGGAGAAACCCTTGGTGGCTTAAAATTAATTTCACGAACACTAGAAATATAAAGGAAAGGCTTAAGCATGAGAGAATTTTCTATGTGCTGCACATTGCAATCACAGGAGGACAATAACTCAGGCTCTCTCAATCAATTCCAATCTTTTATAGTCAGCCATTGTAAAGCATTTTGTGCCCTGATTACACAGCAGCTGCTGAGATCTGAACTTCCTGAAGCTCAGAACAGCTGATCCCAATGAATAAGTAACCAGCCTGCTATAGACTCACGGCACCTGACCTACTTCTCAGAACTTTTCCCAAAGGTGTCACATACCAGTATATAATTCCCCCAACAATCAAACCATGCAGTGCTTTTTATACCATTTCATATGCCAAAACTCCCTTTCAAGAACCTCCTTTCCCAAAGATCATTTGTATGTTGACTCATACATCATGTAATAATTTTTGTCCATAATTGCTCCCAGTTGTGAAGCTCTCATATATACTGAAAAGTCTAGGAATTTGGGAAAAACTAAAGATCAATATGCAGCTTTGCTTGCTTTTAGGATTCCTCTGATTACTCTTTGAAAGTGTTTGAAGTTATTTTTTCTCCACTTCCCTATTCCAGCTTGGACTAGAATCTTTAACCTAAAGTGATAGAAACAATGGCCTTTTGCCCAAGTTCCTGGAGACTGATATATCATTTTTGACTTTGCCACAGATTTCCTGGCTGATCCTAGGGTATTCACTTAGGAATCAACTAAATAAGGGGATCTGGAGCTTTTAAGTCCAGTGCTGCAATGCCTAAATTTTAGGCTCCTGGTCCTTAGATTAAGTTTTAAAACCTGGAGCTGGAAATATAACTATATACTGCACAAAGAAAATTAGATGTGTGAGTAAAAATATTAAAGATATCTTGACAGTTAAAAGGTGAAGGATCAAGCTGAAATGAATAGGAGATTATCCCTAGAGGGTTAATACTGAACATAAGATTGTCTGTGGAATACCAGCCTTCTTTGTTTCTTCTGCAGACATTTTGATTGCATAATTCTCTTATAAAAGTAAATGTCTACAATTACTCTTTGAAAAATAGGCTCTTACTTTAAAGACTTCCATGCCTCTGGTGGTTGTCTTTATGTAATAACAGGTTGGTGCATTCATGTGAAGTGGAATTTTAATTCACTCCTCAGTTTTGTGAGGCTAAAACTTCTCTCATGAAGAATCTTTATTCAACCTCTAAGACAATTACCCAATGCATGTGATTTGTTGTACCCTAGTTAGTGCTATTCCATGATTAGCAAAAGTAATATTCCTAGTCTTGAAAGGAGAGGTTGGAAAGAAGAACTATCTTTTTGCAGGTGAACGCATGGCATCATTCTTTCTTTTGGAGATGGTTGGAATTTTTTTGGGTTTTTTCTTTGGTCATTGTTATGATTGTTTTGTTTTGCTTTATTTTTACTCCCTGAATCTCTCATTCCTCTCCAAAAGGAAGGAAATAAAAGCTGTGTGTTATGGAACTCCCAGTGTCATGGGGCCCTCTTTGCAGCTAGGCTTCTACATGTTGCTCTAATCAAGTAATTAAAGCAGTCACAAACACTACACAACAAGTTATCTATAGTACTTCCTATGAGAATAAGAATAGAAGACACTGCAATTTCCACAAGAAAGCCTGTCAAAATTTCCAGCCTCTCTTTCTTAAGTTGGGATATTGGTGGAAATACCCAACTTCTGAGATGTAAATGTAAAATTTCAAAAATTTCATGAGGCAGAATTCATAGAAACAATGTGTCCTTCACAGTAGTTAGAGCTGAAATTCAATTTTCTTTGTAATCTACTTTGACAACTGCATGTACAAAAACATACTTCTTTTGGTCAGAAATTTGTATTTTTGGTTTAATATAAAGCCAGTGGTCTGATCTGTTCTTTAGATTGATAAATAGATAAATTAATTGAAAAGGTCTAGTTATTTCAACATCAATGTTAGTCTTACTGAAACATTCAAAGCTTTGAAACCCCATCTCATTTTCTCGTGAACTGATATTTGTTCGATGGATCTCCAGTGAGCAGAAAAATCGAGCCAAGTTTGAGTCTTTGACATAAATCAATGTACACGGTTGACTAAGAAGATGAAGGGATAGCATGGTCTGGCAAAAGCATTTGTGTATGTGCTCCAGTTTAACTTAATCCTAAAGGGACTTAAACACTTTTAATTCATTGGGTAGATGATTAAATGCTTTGAGGAATCAAAACCAGAGGTCCACTGGCTGCACCGGATACCCACACAACAGAAGTCCAGAATGAAATGTTGAACTCTGGCAGAAAACACATAAAGAGAAAGGAGGTACTAGGAGTTAAAAACCCCCCAAACTATAATAAAGGGCTAGATGACAATTATTCTAAAAATATCCCCTCTAACTATATAATAGAATAAACTTTTGAAAGAAAAATTGAAAGAAAAGAATAACAGAACTAATATATTTTCATCCAGAGTCTGTGGATATTTAAAGTATGAAATTAATTTTCTTTCAAATGTTGCGCTAATGACTGAGTTTTGAAATACTGCTTTTTGGCATAATATCTGTTTACTTTTCACTTTCATGAGCAAATCTGTGAACAATAATGCTAAGCTACAAAGTTAAGATAAAACAAAGAAAAGCATAACAGGAATTGGAATTGAAAATTGAATTCATCTTTTTGCAAGAAAAATTCAATATTTAGCATAATGGACATTATCAAGAAGGATTTAGAACTTGCCATCATATTAATTAAGATAGAAGCAGGTGTGCACAGCATCTGTACAAGAACTTCCCAGATTAGAAGAAAGGAGGAAATTCTAATTTATGCTTGATTTGGTGAAAATGGTGAGAGATCATTTTTACAAGGAAGTGAGTAAAATAATGGTCTTCAGCTTACTGCATTTCATTTCCTGTTCTGTACACAAATTTCCTGTGTGTCTTGGAATAAATTGTTTAACTCCTCTGTTCCTAAGTTCCCTTCTAGGAACAGGAAAAACAGCGTTCCCTTACTTTATGGGAATTTGTGAGTGTAAATACGGTCAGAGACTTAGGAGTCTGTCCTGTAAAAAACACTTTAGGCAGGGGTAGATGAAGAGGCTCCTGTCCCTAGATATGAACTTGCTCCTACTGCCCATATCAGGTTGGTCAGCACCTGAAAAGTTGCATTTTTGATATTGTTTCAGTTGCAGCGTTCACACTCAAAACAAGGTTGACTTTGAGTAGACAGAGTTTTCTTTTATCAGTCTGTAAAGCTCAGTTTTGAGCTATGGATGCTTGTATTATAACAATCTGCAGATATCACTGATGGTACAAAAGGCTGGTCAATGGACACTTATCTTGAAAACCAATTCAAACACTTCCAAGTTTAAAATGGGATGGGTCATCTGGGACTGTGACCTCAGCCAAAAAAAAAAAAAGAGCATCCCAAGGCAAGTCAGGTGTGTGAGGGCTTACCTTAAATACTGCTTTACAAAAGGCAACCAAGGAGTGTAAACTAATTTTCACCAACACTCAGTACAGGTCCCTTAATACTCTTGATACATTTTTTGTACTCTGAGAGAATAATTCCACTAACAATAGTCAGATGGTAAGAGTGTGGAGGTCTTGAAACAGTCTTGGGTTTTTGTATGTGCACATTTCGTGCTGGAAATACATCTCTCTGGTTTACTTTGGATTTGGTTTGTATGTTTTAATCTGTACTTTTGGCAGTCAGGGACTGACATGCTGGACTCAGCTGTGTAACTGTTCCTAGTCTGTCCTGAGGAAGCTAAATGAACTGCTAAAGTCACACAACACACAATGAGATGCAGTTTTAGACTACTCTGTCCTTCTGCTTTCTAGATTTTATTCTTCTGAAATCTCGTTGGAAACAAGTGTAGTCCCCAGTCCCATTAAAAGAAAGTTCTAAGTATGTTCATAACTTTTCTTCCAGGTTTCTGAGTTAATCCTGCAGATGTTTTCCAGGCATATGAAGGACAAGAAGGCAATTGGGAGCAGTCAGCATAGATTTAAAAAGGGGAAGTCATGCTTGACAAACCTGATAACCTTCTACAGTGAAATGACTGGCTTGGTGAATGAGGACAGAACTCTGGATATTGTCTACCTTGACTGCAGTAAGTCTTTTGGCACTGCCTCCCATAAGATCCTCATAGAGAAAGAAGGTGATGAATTATGGGCTGGGTGGGCAGACAGTGTTATGTTAAAAACTGGTTGAATGGCTGGTCCCAGAGGGTGGTGATCAGTGGCATGAGGTTCCTTTCGAGTCCAGTCATTACCAGTATACACCCTGAGGTCCACACCTGACACCTTCATTTTCTGTGAAATCCTCATGACTGTGCTTCTGTGAAGTACCTCATGGGGAGCAAACAGGAGTAACCAGAGGTTGGTCTGCAGTTGCAGGGCTCTGATCTTGTTGGAATCATGAATTTGGTGGATAGCTTATCTGAATGGAGAACTTCCATATATGGATAATGATTTTTTAGGAAGGACAAGCTGGTACAGTGAAGAAGGGATAATTGCCCTTCATGGGGGAATGCATGGAGTTCTGCCTGGGGAAGGATGATGAATCAGATAAGACAGCATGAGTCAGGATAAGGGGGTGGCACTGTGGTGGGTATGAGACCACCTGATGAGGAAGAAGAAATAGATCAGCTAGAGCAGTAACACAGCAGGGCATAAGCAGCCCAACATTTTTCTGGAAGGCTTGGGTCAAAATTTTTAACTTTTTTTAGGTCATAGATCTGATGAAGGAAAAAAGCTCTGTCTGAATCTGGGAATTACCAACAAGGAAGTACTAGCTGGAGTTTGAAAGCAGGGAGCAGCCCTGGTGAGAGTGACCATGATTTGGTGGAGATATAGACAAGAGGTAATTAATTGTAATTGAACTCAAGGGAACTCTGTTTAAACATAAGAAAATTTTGTTTTACACTCATCAAATACTGGAACAGTTGCCCAGAGATGCTGTGGAGTCTTCTTCCTTGAAGAGATTCAAACCCTGCCTAGACATGCCCCTGAGCAGCCTAGTCTAGGTGACCCTGCTTTGAGAAGGTGGGGTTGAACCAGCCAATCTCCAGAGCTGCCCTCCCACCTCACTCTTTATGTGATTCTGTGACATTGCTTTCCAAACCACCTGTTTCTGAATTCATGCTGTCTTCTCAGGACCCAGGAATAAACATGAGAGAACCACCAGCACTCTGTGCTGCTGGGGGGATAAACTGGTGTGTGGGAGTTCAGCTCCCAGGGACACAAGGTGGCACTCTGGAGCAGTCCTGCCTCTGTCAGGCGTCACTGCAATGCTCCCAAACCCCCCAGTTCTCTGTACTTGTTTTAAAATGGTATGACACATTAAGCTGATTAAATATACCTTTCTATTTTAAACCTTCTCCAGTTAGGATATGACAGAGAAACATTTCTGAGCTTGTTGAAGTTAGGAGAAAAACAAAAAAAGGAATAAATATAAAAAAAAGAAAAAGAGAAAAAAAAGAGTTTTGGCCAAAGCCTTCCAACCTGTAACATAGGGCCTAGAATGGATGGAAGGCATATAGACTCTGGCATAAGTTTTAGGTCAGGCTGTGTATACTAGAGTGAGTTTCTCAGAAGTGGAAATTTGTGATGAGTGACAGTAGGAAGCCTGTAGAAAATAATCAAGCCATTTAGGATGACAAATTAATGTATTTTAACATTTATTATAATCATGCATGAAATGAACAAAGACATGATATAAAAAAATCCAGTGCTGAACATTAAGCAAGAGGAACTGATACGAAAAAGAGCTATAAGTTCATAAGAGTTGTTGCAATACCCATTCTGCTGATCAAAGACATGATCAAATTATACTCAAGCCTATCATAACAGATATTTGCAATTTGATCTGATTTTGAAAGCTGTTCCTAGAATACAATTATATCCAATTATATCCAATTATGTCCAACGTTTTATTGCTTATCAGTGTTTACCAGTTCCATCTGCAAAGTATGAGTAATACTACTTTCCTGCCCTGTGAGTTTCAGAAAATAAATCTGCTAAAATTTAGTACAAAAATGGAAGCAGCAAAGTAATTAAAACAGAAGGAATGAGATAGCAAAGGCCTTTCCCCTGCTCTGTCAGCACTTGCCACCAGTGGTCCAAGCTCACTGTTAGGAGAGATCATCGTCTTACCAAGTTCTTAAACCATTGTTAGGTTTTTACTGAGGACATTAAGTAGTGAAAAGGGAAAATGAATCACCTCCAAATTTAGCAACTCCAACTAAACTTCCAACAGCTCTGAAAGGCTGAAAGGATTTTTGAAATAAGAATTTAATGTTCATTGCAGACAAAATCCATTCCTCACCAATGTGAGTGGCAAAAGCTGAATGTAAAAAGCAAAAAATTCAAGAAACTAAGGAACACTTCACCCCTGTTGTTAAAATGAATAGAGCAGAAAAGAGGTACAATGCCCAGAAGACATTCAATACTAGGAACTGTACTAAAGGATGAACATGTGCTGTTGTAAACTCCATGCTGGGAAACCTTAGAATTGGAAGCTTGTAAAAGTCCAGGTCTCCACTGTCTTTAAGAATAATGTATGGGCTTCCCCCAGCAAAATCCCTGAAATGAATAAAAGGTGTACTTTTACATAAAGCATATCTATTGCAGTAAGGTAATGTTGCCACAAGCAGTTTTGTCATGATTAATTCTTTCCTTCTGCCAACATTCTCTTCTGCTATTGGCACTATTTGCATTCTTGCAGTAAGTAATTTTAAACAGGATATCAACAGACAGAATTTACCACCTATTACATTAAAGTAGTACAGATAGAATAGACAATGATGACAGTATACTCAATAATTTGTATTGGTCAAAAATTGTAAATAAAAGACTCTGTGAAAATTAGTCAGTTAAACTGCAAGGTATTGAAGTACCCCTACATGATCTGGTACAGGAGCCCCATCAGACTTCAGCTAAGAGCACCATACCATTGTGTCAGGCGTGGAACAGGACACAGAACTTGATAACTAAAAGAAAGGGAAAGCTAGAGGTAGAATGGTCATAGACGACCTACAGAGGTGACTTCGTCTGAGAACACATTGTGAATTTCTGACAGAGAAACACAAGATTCCTAAATTCCTCTCTAGCTTCTTGTTCAGTGAATTATGTCATTAGATGTAATGTCTTCTGAGGGAGTAATTCAACTCACAATTACTTCTAGTCAGTGATGTTTGTTCTTCTTATTACCTGGTGCTGAAAGAAGAAACTAAGGCCGTGGTCTGTCTCAGCTTGTTCTCCAGTTTTGGACTACTTGCTCTATAATACAAGGGAACACTGAGACACCAAGTTCTGCTTTTCTTGGCCACTATGGCTGTAACTGAGCAGAAACCAACACAAGTGAATGACATAGCTCAGACTAGCATAAATATAGCAAAGTATATACATATAAATTGTTTAACTTTCTTGTTCTTTCCCCCTTTTTGTTTCTGTCCTGTCACAAAGTGAGAAATGCTAGAAATACCATTAAAGATGGGGTTACGGGTCTTTTAATGCTCATGATATTAAAAAAAAATCTCTAAACTCAAACTTTTTGGAGGGTGGTCTTTGCTTGCTTGTTTTAGAGATCATAGAACCATGGAATGGTTTGGAAGGGACCTGAAGGAACATCTAATTCCCAACTCCCTGCTGCGGGCAAGGACATACTCCACTAGACCACGTTTCTCAGAGCCCCATCCAGCCTGAATCTCTTGCACACTTCTAGGGATGAAGAACCCACAACTCCTCTGGGCAGCCTGTTTCAGTGCCTCACCACTCTCACAGTAAAGAATTTCTTCTAATATCTATCTAAAGCTGTCCTCTTTTAAAGCAATTACTCCTTGTCCTATCCCTACATGTGCTCATCAAAAGCCCCTCTTTAGCTTTTTATAGGCTCCATTTGGGCACTGGAAGGCTTCTCTAAGGACTCCCCAGAGCCTTCTCTTCTGCAACCCCAGGTCTCCAAACCATCTTCACAGTAAAGTGGTTTAGATTTTTTTTACCACTATTTAGATGTCCCTGTGGTGTTTCTGAGCCCTGTTTTCATTGGTGCTGTACAAACAGAAAACAGAAAATATTTTCTCACCACAGAGAACAACTAGGAAGCATATCAAAAGCGAGCTACAGGGGATGTGGTAATGTTCAGGAACTTCTGAAAATCTCTGAATGATTTAAAGCAGCATAAGATTTTTACTTTATAATCAGGCTTTTAGAATCAAAGCATTCAGTCTAAGTTAGATGAAGAGTTTAGGGGAAGAAGAATCAAAGAAATTGATAAAAACGTTTGAAGTGAATGAACTTTCTACCTCATTCACATAGAATCAATTTAACTACCAGGTAGTGAATGGGGTGGTCCATCTAAGAGTGGGGGAAGAAAATTAGGCAAAAATTAGAACTAATCACTGCAGAAGCTTTGTAACAAATTAAGAACTTCTGTCTGCTACACTTGTGTGAATGTAAATTAACACTAGAGACTGGTTGATGGAAAAAGGGTTCTTCTATCAGTGTTCCTTGAAAGTTCAGTTCTTACTTATCATGAGATTTCCAGCAGCAATCAAAATGAGTATCATCCTAACTCACTGTTGCGGGTTTAGAGGTTTGGGGAATTGAAAACTAGGCAGAAACATTAGTTGCAGCAGCCCTCTGGCTAAACGCCAGCACATTCACTAAAATTACCTGATTTTGTTGTGAGGTAAGGACCAATAGTAGGCAAGGCAGGTTTATACTTTAAAGAATATAGAAAGAAATTTATTAACAGACTTTCTTCATTCATCTGCATCACTTTTCTTCATCATCGACAACACAAGTTTTTTGCTATTATTTCCAGGGCAAAGAACATTTACATAAGAGTTCTCAGCTCACTGCTTATACCTAGAATATTACATCTTTCCTTTTTCCCATTTTAGACCAGTGTTCATATATTACAGGGTATGTTATAGCTAAGTTTATCAACATGTCCTTACAAGAGAAATTTAACATTAAAGCACTTCTCATCTCTTCCTTTAAATATAGGCTTGGCTACATTCTTTAACTTAAAAGTCTTTATNTGCTCACTGGGTTTTTATGAGTTTTTTGGAGGCGGAAGCTGTAATAACTGCTTTGGAATACCTCATTTCCAACTCCGCCTCTTTTTTTTATGCCGAGAAGTTTTGATATAAGTTATACTACCACACTCACACCTTCACATCTGATGTTTGAATAAGGTTTATGCCTAACTGTCTGTCACTAGTTAGTTCCTGTAATATCTCAAAATCTACATATTTCAGCAAATAGGCTTCCTTCCCTGTTGGTCTGTTTATAAGGATTTCATGTACATACATATATATATATATATATGTATACACATATGCCATTTATGAAGTGTTTGCTTCACACATAATTTGCTGTAATCCATGGTAAATATTTTCAGCAAAACCGGCTTTGAATTCAGGCCTTCAGAGTATTTACTTTCCTTAGAGACAGCTTCCTGGACTGAATTTTTTGTTTGCTTATTTCATGGATCAATACATGGGATTTGCACTGGTTCACAGCTCACCTATCCCTCCTACTTTAAAAGTCAACAGAAGAAGACCTAGATAATAATTATTTTCCCTCCTCTGGAAAATATTCTACATACACATTGCAGTTTTTAGAATGGATAAGAAAACACTGAGGAATAAGACTTCCCCAGACTGGTTTCCTTAACCTGCTCAAAGTTCTTTGTAAATTAAATGCCAGATTTAAGAAATCATCAGAGGAATAATCCTCTATTTACAAGTCTCTTGAGATGAAAGTGGACTTTAAGCTGTTTGTCCATCTTAGCTTGGGCATTTCATGGTTCAGAACAGTTGCTCCAGAAGTTTCAAGCTGCTTATTTGAATAGTCTCCAGAAACAGCATGAACAATAATGGTCTTCTTTCAAAGTAACATAGAAATATATGTTATATCCAGTGTGGTTAGAGTCCTCATTCTGGAAGGAACAGTTCTATATTTTGGTCTCAACTCTGGGGATTATATTCAGTCCATATTATTTAATATCCGTTTAATGCAAGCCACAAAAACCCTTTTGGGATCCAAACCCTTTGCTGAACAAAGTGCTCAGTATTTTGTTACAGAGCCAGGCTTCCTCAAATGCTCATTCTCTGACCCAATATATTGTTTTCCTCACAATGAAAGAAAATAGCTTCAGGATGAGAGGTGGAATGTGCTCCTCACTCTGTCATTCAGAATGGATGACAATCAGGTGGTTGGGGCACTGTCTCAGCAGACATTGGTCTGCAGATTTGAACCTCATCAGTCACAGAAGGGCTTAAAATCAAATTCTTCATGTCTGTGAGTGAATATTCTAACTGCTAAAGCATTATACACTGGGGATCCATTTTCTCTAGATTACTTTTTTTGTTTAAAAGCACAAACAAGTGAAAAAAAACCCCAAGCCAATCCACGCTCCATTTATCAAAAAGAGAATAATTGTAAATATCTACTTTCCAAAGACCCAGAGATCTACACTCTAAGGTAGTTAAAGGACCTCCCTGTATTTTGAGCTACTCTGCTTGGATACATAACATGTATTTACTCCATGTAGATATTCTATCTTCCTTTGAACATCTAGGAAGGGACAATTCCCTTTTTCTGTGTGTGCACCTCCCACACAGCTACATAAAATAATTTCCTAGAAAAAAACCCTTGCAAAATGTATCAGAGAATAAGGTGTTTGGTGTTTTATATTAACAATATAAAATCAGGATAACAGAAAATCAGTAAATAACTCCAAAGATTTATACCAATTACAAAAACTCACGATCAAGAATTATTCAAAACTATGACTGTGTTGATGGCTATTTTGGACAGCTGGAATCTGTTCTTTTTTAGTAGGAATTTCTTAGATATAAACAAAGACTTTTCTGAGAAAGTTTAAATTACATTGATTTTTTTTTTTTTAAATAAACTTACCTGAAAATTTATTTTTCACATTTCCAGTAAGAAAGAAAATTGATTTATTCCTAACCAAAATACAGAGAAATTCAGTATTCTCTATTTAGTAGTAGTTATCACAGCTGTTGTATAGAAATAAAAAAA
>VZTZ01030514.1:14186-28034 GCA_013400955.1 Drymodes brunneopygia
CTGGGGGCATGGTCTCCTAAGCTCAAACCACTGTCTCCTCGACAGTGGGGGAAAGCCCTCCTCCTGGTGGGCTGGACCACCAGGAGATGTTTCTCTCCTGAGCTTTATTTGATCTTTCACTTAAGGGGACCATCTCTACACTGTTGGACTTCCAACAGCAGTAAATCATTCTGAATCTAAGTACTTCTTCCTCATGGCACTCAACTCTCTAGAAACCAATGGTGTGTATCCTCTTCTTCCAAAACAGCCTGATTAATCTAAAACTGAGGTACTTGGGAAAAGCTGAGGTACTCAGCATCTGTTTCCTCACCTTTGATTTTACTGGCAAGGTCTGCTGCTGGCCTTGTAGGTCCATGATCTTGGTGAAAAGGCCACATATACCTGCTTTGAAGAAGAAGAAGACGAAGAAGACGAAGAAGAAGACGAAGAAGAAGACAAAGAAGAAGAAGAAGAAGAAGAAGAAGAAGAAGAAGAAGAAGAAGAAGGAA
The DNA here is from genome assembly GCA_013400955.1 of Drymodes brunneopygia. Lineage (NCBI taxonomy): Eukaryota > Metazoa > Chordata > Aves > Passeriformes > Petroicidae > Drymodes > Drymodes brunneopygia. The sequence goes on from VZTZ01030514.1 coordinate 14,675, forward strand.
AAGAAGGAAGAAAAAGTAGAAGAAAGAAAAAGTAGAAGGAAGAAAAAGAAGAAGGAAGAAGAAAGAAGAAGAAGAAGAAAAAAGAAGAAGAAGAAGACGAAGAAGACGAAGAAGAAGACGAAGAAGAAGAAGAAAGAAGAAGAAGAACAACAACAGCAACAACAACAACAACTCATTTCTGGAGGAGATTATGGAACAAATCAATCTGAAAGGCAGACCTGAGCAGCCACATGCAGTAAGAGACAGGAAGCATGCATCCCCAACCAGTGAGCTTCCTAAGATTAGAGGTCTGGTTATGTCAAGGAGAGTAGAGTAGTAAATGTGGTAGATATCGAACTTTAGCAAGGCCTTTGATATGGTCTGTCACAGCCTTCTGTTAGCCAAATGGCTGAAATCTGGCATGTATAAATGGGTGGAGATTTTATGGACCACCAGGCTCATCAACAATATAAAGCCTGGCTGGCAGCTGATCATCAGTGGTGTTTGAAGGGGTAAACATTAGACCTAACACTTTTTTTAACAACATGAATGATACTTTTGTGCAAACCTTTAACAATTCCACAGATGATATCAAACTGAGCGAATGGTTCATAAATCATAAGGAAGGGCTCCTGTTAGAGAAACCTCATGAGAAGTTTGGGGAAGTAAGCTGATGGGAAAATCATGAAGTTCTGTAAAATGCAAAGTTCTGTACCTTGGAATGAATAACCCCACTCACCAATGCAGGCAGGAGTCAGCTGACAGCAGCTTTGCAAGAAAGGACAGGGGACCCTTGGTGGTAAAAGCTGAATGTAGTTCATTAGTGTGTCCTTGCAGAAGAGATGGACAATGAGATTCTGGGCTGCACAAGCAAGAGTGTAGCACAAAAATGTGTCTTCTGTGATGGCACTTTTGAGATCACATTTGGAACACTATGTCCAGGTTTGGGCTCCTTGATACAAAAAGAGACACTCTCCCACTTATCTGAGTCTAGTAGAGAGCCACCAAGGTGGTCATGAGGCTGGAGAATATGGCACAATGGGGGAGACTGAGGGAATGGGATCTGTTCAGCCTGGAGAAGAGTCAACTTGGAGGGATTTTACTAGTGTCTACTGCTATTGCAAGGGAAGGCATATAGAAATCAAAACAAGATTTTCCTAGAGGTGGGCAGAGTCAGGATGACACTTAATGAACACATCTTGCAACAAGGAACACTTAGATTAGACATTAGAAAAAAAAAATTACCTGAGTGTGATCAGAAAGTGGAGCAGGAACCCATCAGTGTGTAGGCTCCACTGATAGAAATAGTTGAGGCTTTCTTGGTCATGTCCTGAGCAATCTGATCTAAGCTGGCCCTTCAGGTGAGGCATTGGAAGAGATGATCTCCAGAGGCCTCTTCTGGTCTAAATTGCATAAAGACTCTGCAGTAAGATTTGCATGCTGAAACAAACTCATTCACCCTATGAAATGTGTGTCACCATGAGGATCACACAGCCTGCTCCTCTCACCACTAAGTTTGATGTTCTGACCATGCAGTGTTTCCTTCCTACTTGTGCTGCATCTGTGTAGTTCAACTACCATACATGTTTTCATCTTTTGAAAATATGTTTCTCCCTGAATAAAAAGTCCAATAGCCAAATATGCTTTAAGAAAATATTAGATATATGAACAAACATTAGAAATACCATTTAAAAACTGGAAGTCAAAGAAGCTGGATTTTGTTACACACTGGGAGACCCATATTAATCAAAGAACTAGAGTTGTAATTTTAAATTATATCAGAATGAACTGCCTTGATCAGAGCTGATGAAGTATAATTCATTTATTAGGTAACTTATGAATTGCATGCATAAAAAGTTTATTCACAAAGTTTTCTGCATTTGAGTATTCTGGAAGAACTTTCTCGTCTGTATTTCTGTAGAAGTGAAATATGCACAATGGGAGTGGGCTGTTTATAACAGTTTTAACAGAAGAGTGGCATGAGCACTTTGGTTATTATTTTTCCTTTTAAAGGGAAGAGAGTTGATCATGTTACTGTTGGAGAACTGCAGACAATATTAATGAAATACACAAGCCTTTAGGACAAAAATTACAAAATGCTTTAGTTTTTGACAGTGGTTTATTTGTAGGCCAGGATATAAGGAAAGTTTTTCTTTCTAAACATTAGTTGTTTGACTTACATGTGCAAGAACTTCCTATCCAGGGAATTTATTGTTCCTTTAGATATAATTTTTTTTTTTTAATTTCACACTATTATCAGGTGACAGACTGCTGTATAACAGTATAGACTTGGAAGTCCTTTCCCAACTCCCCAACAGTAGGAACTAAACAGACTAATCAGAGATAGAATAATGTATTTTGCTGCTTCATGCTATATGACATTGCTAGGAATGAAGAAAAGTACAAAAAGAGGAAGAATTCATTAATTGTAATAAACTCATGGTTTGCCTCTCTGTGTTTTCTGATCTCTAACCTATGCATAATGGTTTTGTTTAAAACTTCCATCCTTTCTTTGTTGTCAAATATAAATACTAAAGTGGCCAGTCAAAATATTGTAAAGATTATCAGATTTTCAATTTTAATCATTGCTTATTAAAATAGATGCATGTACAAAGTAATAAGAGATATAATAATAAGCACAATGAGAGGAAATACTCCAATTACCATGAGTATTACAGAAATTGAATAACAAAGCAAGACTGATGTAATCTAATAGAAAGGGGGAAAAAGAATAACTTATGATAGGTTAATACTAGGAAAAAAAAATTTCTTCTGTGTATTTAATGAATGGAACTCATTTCCAGTATCTTAAGTTTGAATATTATGTTTAATAAAAATGGATTTCTCTATAGACAGGGGTTTCATAACTTATTAATGGGGACATGAGTGTTTAAAGATTAGTCTTCAGTTCCTCTCTATAATATCAGAAAGAAGCAAGTCTTTTTTTTTCCATCCTGTGTATGATTTTATATCTGTTAAAGTTTTGTTTTTGCATTTTTAAAAATTTATTTCAAACATAAAATGTAAAACCAATTCTATTGGTGAGACGATCAGCTTAACTGCTACCAGCAGATCTTTATGAAATTGCTGATGATCAGTAATGTAATAATGAACAAATGTAAGGACATCTAAGGGGAAATAATTTTTTATGGAGGCATAAATTGCATCTCTACATTAAAAAAGAGCACCTAAAACAGCTTATAGTCTCACTGACTGACCCATACTGAAAAACTCATGATGTTGTAATAATCTATTTCCCATGACACCTTCCTGAACAAGAAAAACATTGCAATCTTCTCTTTCTTTTACTGTAACATGGTGGACAGATTCCAAAGCAGGTCCAGAAAGAAGTAAACAAAAAGAAATGGGTAGGAAATACTCAAAGTCACATTTGGCTTCTGAGATGGTGGACACATGCAGACACATACTAAAAAAAATATATACTCAAACAACCCAGAAAGTTAAGTAGACAACTATTGGATGCACAGTGTAATACAAAAAAAAATTGACCTAAGATGAATAAACTTTCTAAGCTACCATACATTTATCAGTATTGCCCACAATCCTGAGCTTCTTTGGATGTTCATCCATCATTAGAATAACCTTTTCAGGAGGAGAAAAATGGATATGTCAATGAATGTATCCTGACATTATCAGACTATCCTAACTACCAATGAACTATCCTAACATTAACAAACATCAATGTGTTCTTTGCCATTTAGGTCTGTTCACTCTTTAAATAGGAAAAATTCAATGAATAAAGAAATAATTGTTCTTGCATGGTTATTAGTTTGCACAGTGGCAGGAAAATAATTTCCTCCACACTCTTCTGGCAATTGCAGGAACTACTAGTCTTACTACTAAAAACTGAGGAGAAAAAGGCACAGGATTGTTTGGCCTTTCCCATTCTCTTTTTCTTCCAGTCCTGTGTCCCATTCAGCAATGGATCCACATTTTCTCTAGGCTTTTCTTTTCCTCAGGCTTGGAAATTGTTCCCACGTCCTTTATGAATTACCTGTCTCTGCTCCCACCTCTTATTTCTCCCGTCTCTTGCTTCCTTTTTATGTTTTTCAGGAGCTTCTTGTTTCTCCATGCAAGTCTCCTGACAATATTTCCTGCTTTTCTGCACATGGGGATAGACTGTTCTTGAGTTTGAAGGAGCTGATTCTTGAAAAAACCCCAGCTCTGCTGAAATCCCCTTATCTCCAGGACCATATCACATAGGGTTCTTCTAAGACGATCCCTGAACAGGCCAAATATGCAGTCTCCTGAAGTTTAGAGCTGTGATTCTGCTATTTGTCTTACTCCTTCCTCTGATGATCACCCTCATGGTGACTGCCACCAAACTTCATCCCACCTCTAATTCCCAACTAGTTCTTCCTTGTTTGTAAGTACAAGCTCTAACAGAGTTTTTTTCTTAGCAGTTCCTCAATCACCTGTATTAGGAAGTTGTCACTGATGTACTCCATAAACCTTCTGGTTTGGTTGTGCCCTGCTGTGTTAGCACTGCAGTAATGTTTTTTCCAAGGCCTTTCTCTGTCAAATCACCCTGCACCCTTTGCTTGCCAGCCTGGTCCACCACCTTCCTCAGTGAACTGTTGGCTGTCATTCTACTCTCCCACTGGTTTAAGCATTTGTCACCAGACTGGTCAGCTTGTTGGCAAAGATGCTTATGCCCCACTTTATCAGATGGGTGCTACCTCTTCCCACCACAATCCTCCAAAATGGTAGTACAGTTTTAAAGGCAAAATTTCCTTTGTTCACATCCGGTATGCAACCAGACATAGACTGTAGGATCAATCCAGTCCTCCTAAAACCCTTTCCTAAAGCCCTTCAAAAGCATCTGCAGGAACTGGTTTTGTTTAGGCTGGAGAAAAGGAGGCTGAGGGGAGACCTTATTGTGCTCTGGACTGCCCAAGCAAAGGTTGGGGTGAGATGAGTGTTGGTCTTTTCTGGCAGGTAACAAGCAATAGGACAAGAGGAAATAGCTTCAAGTTGCATCAATGGAGGTTTAGATTGGATCTTAGGAAACATTTCTTCACTGAAAGGATTACCAATCATTGAAACAGGCTCTCCAGGGAAGGGGTTGAATTACCATCCTTGGAGGTTTTTAAAAGGTATGTGGATGTGGCTCTTAGGGATATGGTTTAATGGTGTATTTGGCAGTGTTGGGTTGAGGGTTAGACTCAATGGTCTTAAAGATCTTTCATAACCTAAACTATTGTATGATTTCACTTACTGTAAGGATCAAGGAGAAAACCATCCAGGCTTCCATCCTCTTGACACTCAGTCATGCATCCACACTTGATAATCTTCAGGTATACCCTGGAAGTATCAATGCACACATGGAAGAGCAGCAGTCAATGGGATTAGAAGGACAAGTCAGCCCCAGCAGTCTCTTCCCAAAGTCCCAGATCTGGGTGCTATAAAGCAGTAAATCTCCCTAGGGTAGAAGTGAGCTTAGCAGATTGGAGCTGCTACTGCTTCTTACTGCTTCTCAACTCAGCCATGTTGGGTGTTTTGCTTGACAGAGCTTCCAGAACTTTGTCTGCTACAAGGGCCATGATGTGCTCTGTAGCTGCAGATTTGCAGGGGGAACAAGAGCTGAAGGAGACAGAAGTTACAAGCTTCCAGCCTTTGTTTCCTCTCCAGATACGTACAGATTCTGTCTTTGCCTCTGCCAGCTGGATTTTTAGGCTCTTGTGTCTGCAGGGTTTTGGAGAAAATCCAGTGAATTTCTTTCTCAATATCTCTGGTCCTGTGAATTCAGTCTGTCTCCTCCTGTGACTTCTTTCCTCTGCAACCCAACCTTATCATTCATGAACACCTACTGCAGGGAAGGAGCCCACCTTATCCCCTGACCCCAGTACCAGTGAGAGGCCCCAAGCACCCCTGAAGCCCCAAGTCTGTGAGTCTGTGTCCTTTACTGGGAGATCCTTCATAGTGTCCTCTGTCCAAGGACAGCCCCACTGTTGCTGCTCCAGCAACCTCTGGAACTGTGCCCTGTGGCATGTCAACATCAACATTCAGCCCATCTGTGTTTCCCTCAGCAAAGCTCCTGGCTCCCTTCTGTAAGAATTGCCACCTCTGGTAGCTGCTTTCCCTGAAAACTGTGTCCTGAGCCAGCAGTTCTGCAAAGCTCCCCCTGTGGCCTGCTGGAAGGGTGCTTGATCCTCCCTGATCAGGAGTTACTTGGAACAAATACTTAACACACCCTTTGATCAAGGACATCTGACAGAGCTTGTTAGAAGCTGCTAGAACTTGCTGGAAATCATAGGTCTGGGTAGGTAACCTTCCTTGTCAGTGGTAGGCACCTTAAGGTTTCTCAGAAAATGCAAAGGAGTACCCTGATGATACCAAGATGAAATTCCCAAGGAGAATCTGTTGGTTGATTTTAGGTATAAATTGTTGTATGACTCTCTGGATTGAAACCAGTTTATACTAAATCCTTTGCTTGCTTCCAGGGCACTAAAACTGTGAGCAGTGGGCTGGAAGAAAATGGGGGAAAATTGCCAAAATGTACAATACTTGGATTATTTTGGCTATAGCCATGGTAATAAATGTGCCTGGAATGGCTCTTTGGCATTGAACTCAGTTGGCACCAAATAGCTCATGGCCAAACTGCTAAACTCTTTTTCCCTCTAAAATAGGACAGCTACATCCAGACTGAGAATGGTCCTTGGTCTATGCTCATTCCAACACTGTGCCTTGAAATTATTTCAAAGACCACTATTTGGCCTGGGACTGTTTCAACAGTTTAAGAGTGTGTATTATCAAGTTCCAATGTCCTTGAACATTCCTCGCTACTATTTCCATTAAATGTCTTCTGTACATTGTTCTCCAATGGCCATAATCTCCAGTAACTAACTATTTTAAGTTCATGGGTCTGAACAGCTTCTGAGTACTATAGTCTCTTGAAGATGAGTTAAAACAGGATGGTGTAGTTGGATCTGAATGCCTCATGCACATACATTAAAAAAAAAAATCACAAGTTTTTTTCCAAGATCAATAAACACTAAGTCAGGTTTTCCTAACACAAGAAGATAAAAAGTGAGAGGGAAAAGTTACAGTATTTAGCAAAGAAGTACATAGGCAATGTGCTTCTGGGTAACTTTCCTCAAGCAAAGACACACTCTTAAGGACCTTGTTCTCACTTGCTGTAGAATTACTGGGAGGCATGAAAGCAGCTGCAACCCTCCTTCATCAGAAAATGCAGTATAGCTGCAAGAAAATGACTGCAAAAACTCTCCCCTGCAACATAGCAGCTGTTCTAGTCAGCTACTGCAACCCTGATACAGAAGTTCCATACTGCTGCACCTTCTTGCTGATGTTTTTATACACAGGTTTGAAATTTTAATGTTTTTTTCCTTCACTAAGAGAAAAACAAAGTTACAACACAGAATCATAGAATGGCCTGGGTTGGAAGAGACTTTAAAAATTATCTAGTTCCAACCCCTCTGCCATGGGTGGGATACCTTCTACTACACCAAGCTGGTCAGAACTTCATCCAAATTGGTCTAGAAGACTTCCAGAGATGGGGAATTCACAACTTCTCTGAACAGCACTGGAAGTTCTTTATGGGCTATTAAGAACTTACAAAAAAACTCAGCCATTTTCACAGGCTTATAAAATTAAAATTATTTAGTACAACAATTATGTTATCATATGAAATTAGTTTAGTCTAGAACACTTGTAGGGTTATCTTGTAATCAAAGATTTCTTGTGACTCACTTTGAAAACTTCATATCTAAAAAAAAATGGTTGTCAGTCTGTGAACCCACCAAATAAAATAAATCAAATGAAGATATGAAAGCATGTGACACATACATAGAATTATCATCTATTTTGGTGAAGAATAGAAGTAGTTTAGTTGTAACTAAAGTTAGTTTTTAGTTTTAGTGAAACCCTGCAACTGGTGAAGTTTTTGCCAAAAATACCTCCGTTGCCACTAGATCCAGAATATCACCTTGTACAGATGATGGAAGTAAATAAGATATGAATCTTAGCTCAATGGTTGAAAAATCCATTTGGATCATCACTCTTTAGGAAAAGTGGCCAAAAAAATCCTCCATTTTTAATGCAAAAAATATAAAGTTGATATAAATTACAAGATTAGGCTCACCTGCTTTTCTGCTGAAACATATTTTCTCACCTACCAGTTAAATTCAATGTAGACATTTTTTACATTGTGCATATTTTTTGTAGAAAGTGCTATTTTTGTCCTAAGAACAGATGGGCCATTAGATCTGATTAGTTCAGTTTCCTTAGTACAAAAATGATCTAAATGTAGTAATTGATGATATATAAAAGAGGATTCTTAAGAAAAAAAATTTTATTTTTTAGCAATGGGAACAGTAGCCCATGTATTAAATCTGCCAAAAATTCTGCTTGTTGCTTGTCAATACTGACACACATATTTCCCATTAAAATTTATTATAATAAGCACAAAACTGAGTTTTCTCCACTGGGGGGAGTGGAGGGAAATGCATATGCAACATAGTCCATGCTATCATGTTTATAGGGAGTGCTTTAGGTAATGCATAACCTTCCAGTCATCCCATTCATGAACATTTCTGCAAAATCCATTTTTCAAAACTGACAAAACTGGATTTCAAAGTCAAGAGAATTTCAGTGCAAAGTGAAAACATAATATCTTACATTTACCCTCAATTACAGCACCTGGTGACACCATCAGTTCATCTCCAGCACGTGCATATGAACAAATGGGAACACAAGAGTCTTTTTAATCAGATCCTAACAAGATATGGGTCCTAACATGATATGACAAAAACTTTATGGAGAAGTCCTATGAAACTGAATAGAATGAAGCCAACAATAGGTTGTATGGAATTTTAATGGAGAGTCAGGATATGCTCTTATTAAAATCAGCAGAGAAACTGCTCTGTATTCAGAATGTTTTAAAAGGTTATAGAATTTCCAAGGAATTATAACCAATGTTCAACATTATAAGTATCTTACAGACCTTGATAATTGGGATAATATTGTACTCATTTTGAAATGGTTAAAATTTGGAAAAAAAAAAAATCTTTTTTGTTAATTAAATATTAGAAGATTTTTTAATAAGCCATAAGATTGCCCAGCTTAATTTTTGTCATGGGTCACTGTTTTTACAAATGCATTAGATTTGAAAAGATAAAATTTATTTACCTCATAATAAATTTTATCTTCAAGATATCTTCAAGAGATAATCTGGTTTTTTCACTCTTTAGTTATTTTCTTTCTTAAAGAAGGGAAATAGAAATGGTAAGCCCATTTTCACTGATAGAGGGCATTTCCATTCGGAAAGTGAAGCCTCCTCATGATTCCAAATCAGAGTTAAATGACATTAATGACATATGCAATGCTGACAAACTGAAACACTGAAAGTGGAGACTCTACCATCATTTTTTTCCCTGAGGTGGGATGAACAGACACCATAATACAAATCATCATTATTACACTGTGACAATAAAAGTTTCTGCCTCAGAAGAACCACTTGTTTTCTGAAATGTTTTATTAACCAAGACTCAATAAATTAAATGAGGTACAATGACAGTGAAAGTTACAATTGAGGGAAGATAAACAGTTTTCTCTGCCTAGCCCTATCTTACAATTTGTTGAAAATAAAGTGGTGAACTGGGACTACTTTTAGAAGAGAAAGTTTTCATTCCATATTGTCATAGTGAAGGAAAGGGTGGCTGTACCATGAAGGGGACAAGCCAAGAGCTGAGGGTGACCCCACACAGTCTGTTCTTCAAAATGGAGCAGGGCTGCTGAGGTGAGACTTTCCCCCTTTTTTAGTGCACTAGCATTTAACTGAAAGAGCATTTAAGGATTGCAGGGCTGTATGAAGCCTCTGTCACATTTGGCACAACAGTCCAGTGAAAAAGTACATTCAAATAAGTGAAACAAAAAATTGCAGTAAGCAAACTTCTCCACTGCAGCTGTAACCTCCTAGATACTCCAGGCAATAGTGACTATTTCAGTTTGATATATCTCTTGCTTACTGAAGTTCCACACTAGAGACTCCAGTGACTTCAGCTTAGCATTTGTGTGGGTGGGACAATAATCATGCTTTTGGCATTCACAAAGCTCTTCACTTCTGCTCCACTTATAGCCAATTACAAAAGCACCTCAGCTTTTGTAGCTAAGTTAAGGGCTACTCCTCTGATTTAAGGAGAGAAAGGGGAACCAAATCTGCATTCACAAAATGTAGAAAGTGATTAGGAGTCGTGAGGGTCTGCCTGTTTGCCTCCTTCTCTCACAGTGGGGAAGGATTCTAAGAAAAATCACCTCACTCTGCTTTGAGGTCCAATGATTTCATCAGCTGTGCTGCTGCAGGTGGAACTCAGGGAGGTGAACTCAAGTTTCAGCAGGTAAGGTATCTTTTTCAGCCCATCTTTTATTTAACTCTCAGGAGCTCCTCTGCATCCTGATGCTCAGATCTTAAAGATACCATGAGTAGCTCCAGAATATTCATGTTTAAGCTGCCTCTGGTGTACTTCCTTTGTGCCTTTGGCTGCATGGTTCTGGATGTACTACAGTTTTAATAAGGTTTGTTTTTTATAGCTTTTTTCATCCATACACAGTCCAAAACTGGGGATCAAAAGAGGCTTGTGTAGATGCTCTAAGACAGCAGCTGCTAAATCATCTTTTGCAACTGGATCCATTAGTGAAGTTTTATTTGATTATATCTATTGTTGTTCTTACTCTCCAGCTCATGATAGTCACCAGTTTCCTTCCAATTTGCTTTAGCTGTAAATACAAAACAGGAGAAAGAAACAATCTTGCCTTTGTGACACACAGTGAATTTGGCCTTGTATATACAGTATATTTTAAACTAAATTCCCTTAGAAGCTAGCAATTAGCAGATGTCAATGCCCAGTTTGCAAGTGGAAGCCAAAATAAAGACTAGAGACCTTCACACCAACAATCTGGATATTAAGTAGGAAAAAAATATCTTCCAACCATAATACCTCTCTTTGTTTCCTAATGTGGTTGTAGCAATGAGGATTCAATTGGAACAGCTGTGCAGAAAAATCAGATTTTTATCAATTTGGCATCTGTCTAGGAAAAATACAACATTGAGACTTAAGAGTAGAACAGGGCAGGCAGCTTTACAGCACTCTGCAACAAATGACACTTAAAAGTGCTTTGCTTTACGAGTTAGCTGGGAAAAAAATGAATCCCATCATGGGATTAATTGCATATTCTTTGCTGAAGAAACACTTCTCTCTCAGAGAAGGGAGCCAAAACCTGAACATCACTGGGCTATGTGCTGCATGATTCATTAGAAACTTCTCTCAGTATTAAGTCTAACAGCTTATGGACTCTCATAGTGGCTGATGCCAGTAAAATCACTGGATTGCTGTGTTGCTCAGATTGCAAAGGACTTTGGGAGGTCTGTAATCTAAAGTCATGCCCAAAGCAGAGTCCACACTGAATTCAGACCAGATGCCTCAGGGTTTAGTATGGTTGGGTTTGGAAACCTGCAACCTCTCAGGCAACCATTTTTAGTTATTACCCTCATAATTTTTCTTCTTATATTCAGTCAAAACCTCCCTCATGTAAATTTATGATCATTGTTTCATATTTCAACTCTGAACTTTAGGAAAGAAGTCTTGCTTCAGCAAACTTCTTCTTAGTAACTCCCTCACAGGTGCTGGAGTTCCTGTTAGGTCCCCTGCAGTGATCCTTTTCCAGACAGAACAAGACCAGCTCCCTCAGCCCCTCCTCATAGCATAGATGTGATCCAGCCCTAGCTATCCTGGTGGCCCTGTGCTCAACCTACTCCAGCTGATCAAAATCTTCACAGTATTGGGGTCCCCAAACTGGATATAACATTCTGGATGTGATCTAGAAAACACAGAGTACAGCAGAATGATTGCTTCTCTCATGTACCCACTATGGTCCTCTTAATATTGCACAGAATTCTATTGGCATTTAATGCTTCCAGAGCTACAATGATCCCAGTCATTTTCTACTCCTTCAGGAGTCTTTAAATGGCTTTCAAGAGGACTTCCCCCATGATTTTCCTGGAATTTAAATCTGTCTAGTGATAATTTTAAAAGTTCTCCTATACAGCATGGAGCAAAACGAGAGATGAAATTAATGTAAGTAATGGAAACAGTCCTTCCTTTCTGCAGCCTCACACAGCTAGTTAATACTTCATAAGTGTTTTAAATCTTCCTTTCCTTGAGACTTTTGTAGGTAATGTCTGCACAGTTTAACTCAACACTAGACTTTTCTTCCTTTTTATAAAGATCAGAATAATTTTATTTTGTCAGAGGTGGATTTTCTTGTGACCCTCTCTTTAGGCCTTGGAGAATTTACATTGGTCTTTTAGGAAGAACATTAATGTTTTTCTTTTAAAAAAGAGTCAGAGAGGAAGATTATTTTTTGTTATAAATTAATATGAAATTGAGCATGTCAGAGGACCTGCATTCATTTTCACTTTTTATCTCTATAGAGTACCCATTTTTCCAACATTTAGGAAACTGGATAAGGCAAGTATGAAGTAAAGCCTCTGCAACATATTGTGCAGATTTCTAAGGTATGAGAAAGAAAAAGTTTTTTGCTCATCTGCCTGGCAGTCTCCTTCAGAGGACCTGTGCCTATAGCATGAATAGATAAGGTTTTAAAATGGCAAATATTACTTATGGAATTTACTTATACAAAATTTTCAAAATTGTTGCCTTTAATATTCAAAGTGAATTCCCATACAGGAGTTCCTCCATATCATTAAGTGCACCTGTCAATAATTCCTGTCCTTCTATGTTTGCACTGTCTCTTTTGAGATGATGTCCATACACATGTTCTACATGTGTAAATAAAAAGTTTATTAAGTATGTATTTTGAGCTACTTATTTTAAGATGAGAAAATGCACTTACCTCAGCTACATATTAATTAGGAGCACACAACTGTGTAAAAATTCAGATTTTCAAAATACGTTTCCATTTGAGAAAAAACATGGCAAAAATGGTTATTTACAGTTGGGCAGAATAGCAATAATATTTGTGATTAATAAAAATAACAATTCCAAAAGCTACATTTACACCTCAAGTAAGTTTTCAGTTAGTTGTAACATACAGGTACGATAAGAAAATAAAATGTGAAATAGTTCTTCCAAAATATTGCATTGCTTAGTGCTTTTTTGTACCTCCCCAGGGACAGCATAGAGTGGTTATAAAAGCATTGTCATTACATGGTATTTTTATATCACCATTTTGCAAAATTCTTTATTACTTGTAAAGAAAACATTCAATAAATGTTTTCCAACCAGCCCATTCTGGTCCTGGAGTTCAGATCTTCGTGTGGAGTTGTTTGACTACATGGTAACTGCAGGGGCAGGAAAATATATGTACGTGTATATATAATATT
>VZTZ01030514.1:29284-161426 GCA_013400955.1 Drymodes brunneopygia
ATTTTTTTTTTTATTTGTTTTTTTTTTTTTTTTTTTTTTTTTTTTTTTTTTTTTATTCAAGATCTTTGGGAAGCCTTCTATTATATGCAGGAGTCTGAAACTCTGGTTTCTAGGTACTCCCCTTCAGTAAATATTTATGCATTATATATACTTAAGAAATCTTCCTAGCGCAATATATTACTTTATTTTATAATCATTGTGAATCAACATCATTGATCACTGAATCACTGATGTGATTCTCTTATGCTTAGTTTTAGAATGACTTTCAGTGATCAACAGAATTCAAAGCAACTGTATTGGAGAGTAAATCTAAACTTTAAAGAAGAAAACAATGCTATGGCAACATATGCACTATTAGTGAAATGCTGGTGCATGCAGCATAAGGGAGATAAGATGCAGCTGCCTTGCAGTTGGACTGGGCTCCCAAGTATTAATTTGTTTTCAAAATTCCAGTCTTTGTTTTGTATCCATATGGTTATTATGGTCTGTCTCTGAAAGCCTTTATGTTGTGATGGCATTAAATTCAAATTTATTTGTATTTTAAAAATCAACAAGATTAATGTTTAATGAGGAATATTTGTGAAAGTATCCTTCAATAATTTATCATGCAATCACAGGATATGCATAATATTTGCACATAATTTGTGTAAATATTGCTTTATTTCTTTTGCTTTTACTGGCAAGGAACCTTATTGGGACATAATAGCTCAGAATTCTGGAAGAAGAGTACTAATATTTAGAGACAATAAAGGAAAAATACCTGGTAAACTGTAAACACTGTAGTCCATATTTATTACATGCTGACACTTTTATTTGGGGGCCAATGGTGCATTTCAGACGTGATTTTAACCTTCCAGAAGCAATGGGAAATCTCTCAACAGTCCTATGGCATGTGAGTGCAAAAAAATTGGGATTTTATTCAGTGTCTCTAAGCGTGATTGTCCTGTAAGCAAGATTGAACTTTCTCATATTTCTCAAAAGTAGAAGGCATAAAAGTGCAGGGTAACATGCAGATTTGCTCTAAGATTTATAGATATTTCTTTGCCAAAGAACAGACACATAATGGGAATCTGATGTATTTCCTACCCATAATTTTTATGGACTAGTATTGTATTTGAATTAGATATTATTTAAACTTTATTGGCTAGACAAGCATAAAGGAACAATCTGGTGGGTGGTAATTCCTCACAGTGTACTGAATACACCATTACCATTATGATGGCTGGTATTTAAAGCATACAGCTGCATGGGCTCTGCAGCTGGACAGAGCTCACAGTGGGAGCAGGTCACACTCAGCTAAAAAACGTGTGCTGGCTGCCTGCAGATTGGCCCCAGACATGATGCAGGGCTGCGTGCTGTAATCCAGGCAATCCCCATTTCTCTTAAATTGGGCAGGAAAACATGACAGGAGCCAAAAGTGAATGTGGCTAGAGAGCAAAGAGAATGTCAGCAAGACTATTGGCAAAGGAAAGATTACAATATTTGAAGAGGAAATTTAAAATGTCTAGCTCACTTCCAAGTTTATAACCTATATCAATATGCAATCAATCACAGGCTTATTTTGGATAGCTACCTTATCAAACTTTGAAGGAATAAAAGTTCTGTGTTCTTTTAAAATACCACTGAAGGAGTAAACTGTATCTTTATCTTTCATCTGTATTCAATGTTTAGTTCTTACTATGCCAGAATTCAGTTTCCTTTATCTCAAGATAATGAAGTGCACATTACTCACCACACAAAATGTTCTTAGTTTATTGCTCAAGAAATGAGTGCATAAGATGTACTGAGATGAAAGCATTCAGAGGCCTATCTGCTGAGACATCCATTGTGCATAAGGAGAAGTCAAGAATCAGTAATTTAGAAAGAAAGATATAAAAACCTAGATAATAAATGAAGTACTTAGGAGGAAGAAGAGTCTTGGATTTGATTTCCAGCAACAGTGGTAGGTTTTAAGCCCTTTTTTTTCCTCCACTGAGATGCGGAGAGCTTCTGGCTGTAATATTTGTGCGTGAAGGGAAAAAATTACTTTTAGTAGAATTCAGTAAGAGTCAGAATCCACAAAAGACACAAGTTTGAGACAAAACTCTCTAGATGACATCTTTTCAGCTTCCTACTCAGATTACTCAGATGGTTTTCTTGAGATAGTTTTTTCTTGATACATGGTATACTAAACCAAAAGATTTATAGGATGGAGTATGGAGAAACAGTGCAATAATCTCCAGATTTACAACGTGATGATATCTTCCAAGATATTTTACTAACTTTTATTTTTTTCAGCTGTATTTCCTACAAACACTACAATAGTCACCATTTGATCCTCTGATGTGTGTTGCACAATCAGGAAAGAGCCAGCTAGATCTTTTCACCTGTGAGTCTGAGAGACCAGACTTGTGTAGTAAATTTATGGGACATTTTCCTGACCTGGTGTTTCTGGCCACATACACAATGCAGGAAAATTATGCACTTCTAAATCACCAGCCTCAAAAACCTTTTTCCCCCCTGTATCTCAATGATTTTCTTTCTGTGATGATTAGGTTTGAATTTGGTTTTGAACCACTTACTAACACAGTCTAAAACTTGTCCTCAACTTCCTTGTGGTTTCAAGAAGATCCATTGACCCCAGCTGCAAGACTCCTCCCCACACCCTAAAGCTAAGCCCAGAGTACCCACCAAAGGATTTATTACCACTCCAACCAGCCTGTCATTTTCCAGAGGGTCGTGATTTCTTTCCATTTTCCCCAACAGTCCATAAGAGGAACAAAACCTGAAAATTTATTCTGCACAGAGGGTGATGAGACACTGGAACAGGCTGCCTAGAGAAGTTGTGGATGCCCAATCCCTGGAAGTGCTCAAGGCCAAGTTGAATGGGGCCCTAAGCAACCTAATCTAGTGGGCTGCATTTCTGCCTATGGTGGGGAAAAAGGAAAGAGGTTGGGACTAGAGGACCTTTAAGTTCCTTTCCAACCCAAACCATTCTATGATTCTACAATGAAATGGGAGATTTTCTTCCCATTAATCCTGAAGAATCAATAGGCTGACCAAGAAGGCTGAATTTTTGCCCAGAACTGTTATAACTATCTTATGAGAAGAGTGGTTAGAAAATGAGTAAGAGATGCTAAAAATGGAAGAAGTTTACCAAAAAGCCAACTATCATCAAATACTCCAAGTCTGAAAAAACACCAAGGCCATGTTTGGTCATGCTAGAGATATTCTATTAAGATGTAAAGAAGGTGCAGGCAAACTGCAGCTGGTACATCATTTTCATGCTGAAACACGAACGTCTGGAGTCTCTTTCTGTGCACTTGAGGATCCCTAAAGCCTATGGGTCCTTAGTGTCACTTTATGTACTACCTGATGCTTCTGACAGTTACATTGAGATTCTGCCATGGACCATGAGAACTGATTCAATTCTTAACTGAATTCACACAGACACAGGAAGACTGTCTAAGAAATCTGAGTTTAAGGAAGTGTTGATAACTTCACAACATGAGGCTGTCTCCCACAACTGCTTTTAAAACATGAGGTCTTAATAACCTTGTCCTTGTCTGAGGCAACCTAAGTCCCACTGCAATGTCCCTATCCAAACAAATTTATTTTTTTTCTTTTTCCTTCAGATCTTCTGCTAGTGCAAGTATCAGGTTAATGAAGAACTTAAGAACAGAAGTGCAGATATGTGCAGATTTATACCTTCCTGTGGTACCATGGAGAAGCCCTTAATTATATAGGTTTAATAATGCTTGTTCTTCAGTTGGGAATCAAGTGGCTATGAATAGAAAGGGCATCTAGGCAAATTTAAAATAATTCCTATGACTGACAGTGCTTTGGACCTGGCAGAAATACATAAAAAAGAAGGTTTAAAAGGTAAGGAAGAACTTGTGGGTACCAAAGTTCGGAATTTTAGCATATACAAGTGTGCCCATGTTGAGGGTGAAATGGATTTCATGGGTGAAGGGAAGATACAGATGAGCATCCATGCATCATTCTTATCTCCAATTCTTATTCAGCTTATTATCTGATGACTGGGTGGAGTGCAAGGAATCATTGATCTTTGAGGTGCTGTCTTTCAGAGGAGAAAAATAGATCTTTGCGTGCCTTCTTCAATGTCATCTATCGTGGCAGTAGGTCAGTACCAATTTCTAAACTATGTTCTTCAGAGTGAAAGGTGTGGTACTGATTTCACTTTGAGGAGGTATATGACTTCTCCCACAAAGTCCCTCACTAGTTTAATAACAATGACTGAAAGACTTCCTCATATTTGTTTCCTCCTGAATTCAATCTTTTTATACTATTATTTTTAAGTCTCTTAAGCAAGAGACATTAACTCATCTTCTTGTCGAGCTAGAATTGCTTAAAATTGAGTACTTCTATTGAGACTTTTACATGACCTTCATCCTAGAAAGCAACTTAGAGTTATAAAAGTTCTGGACTCTTCTCTTCTTTATTTCTAAGACTATTTTGTTAAATTATGAAGAAAGAAATGGATTTTTTGCAATGAAATACACCCAGATATTCTATGAGTCAATGGCTTTGATTAAAGTACGGATTATTTATCTCCCTTGTCCTTCTGCATAGCTATACATAAAGTAATATATATGAATAAAATACAGTACAAATTGCTTTATTTTCTATTAAAATATTTATTATCTCCAAATAGATTAATTTAAGACTTTATACTTCAATTCCTTTTATTTATAGTCCACATTTATGTTACTACTTTATATTTTTTCCTCTCCACTGTTTTGCCACAAGGCTAGCTGAAATTATAACTATGTTTCAGCATGTGCCCAAAACACATGAAAATCAGACTTTTGTCTTTATGTGGGGGTGTAGCATCTGAAAATAAGAAAGCTGTGCAAGAACTGCTCACCTTAGAGTGTCAGCACAACCTGACATTTTTGTAAGCATCTTCCTTCACTCAAGTGCTATTGATTTTTATTTATCTTCAATGCATTCCCTGAGACTCATAACACAGTTGTGATGGGTTGACACGACAGTAAATTGCTTTAACAAAAAGAATGCATTAGCTTTTCCTAAATTCTCTAAATCCATTAACTCACCTTTATGATGATACACTTTTCCAGAGACTTTGTACAAATCAACTTTCTATAATATCTGTTCCTTAATCTACCTTTGATAAATGATTTTCCATGATGTGTACACTGTATCTTTGCTTAGCAAGAGAGCATTGGTTCATATTACTTCTACTGTAATTTCTGACATTACTCATATTTTGCACCTTAATATGAACATAATAGAAAATAGAAAAGGTAAAATACAGCAGATTTTCACCAAGTTCACGCTTATTGCACTTCTGAAGGAAACAGGGAAGAAACAATGCTGACTTCAGTGTGTATTTATGATGCACAAAAAATGTACGAACACTCAAATTTATAAAACCCAAGAGTAACATTTGCACTCTGTTTCTGATTCCTGTTGTTTACCTTAAAAATAACTCAGCAGTGAAAACACATGTCATGTAGGGCAGCAAAAATTTAGGCATATTGAACTAAAGGCAACCTGGTTCAGTAGCTTTCCTTATGCTTTCTCTGAATCTCTCCTGAGCACTATCTAATTGTCATCACTTTAAAAAGTGTTTTCAGTATATTTTTTTGGTTTGTTTTGGTTTGGTTTTTTGGTCTTCTTTGGTAACTTAAGATCAACAAACTGGGGACTAAAGATCTTGTAATATGTCTTGAT
Source organism: Drymodes brunneopygia (assembly GCA_013400955.1). Classification (NCBI taxonomy): domain Eukaryota; kingdom Metazoa; phylum Chordata; class Aves; order Passeriformes; family Petroicidae; genus Drymodes; species Drymodes brunneopygia. The sequence goes on from VZTZ01030514.1 coordinate 34,982, forward strand.
GCTAGACTTTGACAGTACCCTTCCACACCTTAGCATTCTGAGTGGGAAACAATATTAGAGAAATTTGAGTGGAATTACTCATTTCAAGTTTTCAAGTGCATATTGGAGGTGGAAGACTGAGTGTTTGTTTGCAGACCAAAACTATGGGCAGATGGTCACACAAATCTATGCTCCTTGCAGCAGTAAGAAAACTGATATTTGTAAGAGCAAGCTCTCTCTGCTCATGCAGCACAGCAGATGTCTGCCCTCTCTTGCTCCTTCACCAGCAGCTCTGTGCACCAGCTGCTCACAAAGAGGTCCTGATGAAGCATTGAAGGGAGGGCAGGGCTGATTCCTGTGTGCACCTGTCTTCAGACAAAAGCTAAATGCATCAAATATACTATATTATAGCTACACAAGATTACTTCATTTTAAATTATATAAGCGATGTCTTTTTATTATTTATAGTTAAGTACATTAAAAGAAGGTTCATAAGAAGAATAGAATAAATTTTTACATAGATACGAAATATGCTGATCACACTTTTTTTTTAAAAAATACATTCTATCCACATTTGTAAATGAAATATAGGGGATTTCAGTTCAAGAATAGGTGTGCTTGCTTGCTTGCTTTAAGGGTTTACTGTAATTTTTCCATTGTTTTCTCATTCTTCTCTGCTGGATGAGAATATTTTCTTTTTAATTTGTGGATTTCTCAGGACTAAAGTAGCCTAAAATGTGATCACTTTTCAAACTCGTTTTGATATTGGATGCTCATTTCTTGGAAAGCAAAAAGGCTCAGGACAGGAGCAGAGGGAAGGGGTGAATCAAAGTAAAATCAGTTGCTTTTGCATAGATTTTGTTCATAACTGAGTAAAACCACAACAGTCTGCCTGGTTTACACTTGAGTGTGCAAGTGATAGGGCTATTAATTAAACAGGTATTTAGAGCTTAAGGCTGTGGGAGACCTTTAGATCATTTCTGACTTTGTGTATTCAGTAGATTAACTCAGAAATTCCTATGGGAATCCAAACAGCTTTGGTTAGACTTGGAGATTCTGATCTTCAAAATATTAAACAGCTAAGCCATAACAAGCTATGAGTGAGACAGACATTCCATCAGTTTCTGGTGACATACTTCAAGATGACTGCACCTTGCCCAGGATTCCGTAGTTAAAAACATTTCTAAAAATACTACCAAACTGAACAGATGAGCAGTTAGTTTTTCTCACAGTGACTTTGAACTGGAGAGAAAGATTCATTAACCATTCACTTGGAACAAGCATTCTTCTACTGCAGAACAGGGTTCATCCTTCCCAGTCTTTCAGCTTGAGGTAAAGACAGACACATAACAGGTGGTAACAACCTCCATCTTTCTCAAGAATGCAAAGTAATATAAAGTTAGAATACTTTTGAATACATGTACATTATTAAGGGACACAAACAACCTGCATCCCCCCAAATCCAAAAAACCCAAAACCCAAAACAAAAGCAAACCCCTTCACATCCTGACTCTCACAGAAAATGATGAAAACCATGTTGGTTTTAGACTTTTGTTACCATTTCCATAATTTCTACAGAAATGCAAACCTGCTTTTCTGGGTTTCACTTCCCTTGGACCTGCCTGGAAGGCCTGTTCTTTATTTTCAGGCTGTGCAACTAGTCAGCAACTTGCTGGAAAAATTACCTGGTATTTCCCCCTGAGCCACATGATAATTTTATCATTAATCTGCAATGCATATTCTATAGGTATAGGAGAACTTTGAAACAGGAGTGATGATAATTTAGCCAGTGGCAGTGAAGCCAGAAATAGTTTAAAATGCAGATTGGATTCAGTGGTAATAGTGTTGGGGATATGATGACACTAAAGTTTCATAATATCCTTATTCATATTATTATTCTTGTTGGTAATAGTCACATCACCTTAGAAGTCTCCACAAGGAGAGAAGATAATGGAGCTATCTGACCACTCTGGATGCATCTAAATTTACCAAACAGGAGCTGAAAATTATTACAATAAATATGACAGCAAAGTTTCTTACTGTCTGGGGGAACAGAAGAAGTAGAGAGTGCCAAAATATGCAGCATTATGAGCAAAACATCTGAAAATCAAACATTTTCTTTTCTGGGGGTTTTATAAATCATTCACACATATGTAGTTACAACATTTTATGGTATTGGGAGCACTCGTAAATGTATTTTTCTTGAAGGAGAGCTTATAATTAACCATGCAACATTTCAAGGATTGTATACAGTATTTTGCTGGGAGCTTCATAGTTATTTATCTATTTTATTCCATTTTGTCTAATCTATTTTAAGACATCCACTCATTTAACCTGTTTTTAATCTGTGCAATCTCTCTAGAAAGACAACTATATTAGACACAGGTCATATCATGAATGTAACAAAAACTGGGATTAGGTTTAGGGCTGTAATTTTATACATTAAATTTATGGTTGTAACAGCTCTATGCTCCTTATAGTATCCCATTTTAGAAGGACAGCAGCACTCTCTACTCTCCTACTCCTGCTCTGCCCCTACTGAGCCACATGCTCTTCTGATCAGGGTAAGTGCAACTCCTAGACTTTGGCTATGTTTTGGGATATGAAATGAGAATTTGATGCCACCAGGGTTGCCAGGTAAGAAAAAATTTTGGTATATAAGGCAATTGAGATAAAAGAGACTCATAATTGGGTTGAAAATCATAACTCATTCTCCCCAAGGAAATCTTTAGTACAAGGAGAAGCAGTTGGTCTAAAGAAGAGCATTAGCCAGGGGTTGATTATGCTAATAATCATTACAGAGTCAATCTTAAAAATGAATTGTCCATGGAAGATGCTAAGGACTAAAATGAAATCACTCTGAGATACTATGTGGGATCAGTTTCCTTCTTACAGAGCCTTCCTCCTCTGAAGGATAATTCTGAATGTTTGTTGCAGTTTTGATATCTGCCTGTGGTAAAGTATATGCGAGATCATAAAAATCACTTAATAATTTCACTTTTTTACAATAAATTCATGAAAGCAGTAAGTCACAGTGGTCAGATTCTAGTGTTTTTCCCATCTTCTTGCGTCCCTGATAAAGAATGCAAGACATAACTTTCTTATGGATATTTCTCAGCTACTTTAACATTATCCTCTGACTTGGCCATAACACCACAGACATGTCCTATCAGACACAATGCAGTTAATGAGGTCATTGACAAATCTCTTATTGCCAGTATAATATTTTAGCCACCAACAGCTTTTACTTCCCAACTAAGAACATCAGATTATTTGCCTCACTCTCCTTCATGCACAGGTATTGGAAAAACCAAAAAGGGTTGTAAAAGCAGATTAAATGAGACTATATTTTGATTGCATTTCTACTATACATATTCTTTCATTTCAAGGTAAGAAAATTCACATGTACTCTTTTCAAGCATGCTGAATGTACTTGGCTTTGGCTAGCAGAACAGGAGGGTTGGTGGGTTACTCATATTATTTTATGGCAGTGACTCCTCAAAGTATACAAGTCACTGCAAAAACAAGTCATAAGCCTCTTTCTTTGTATACATTATAAACAAGAAACACCATCCAGCTATATTGTTATATAAATACCCTTTCTGTATTTAGTGGCTCCATTGGGCACATTCTTTGTTTCCTAGCTACTTAGTTGGTCCTGGCTGTGTTAGTTTAAAACAGACTCTAGGTCTCCACTTTTGGTAAGAAGCTCCCTGCACAACAGTGGCTTCCAGAGGGTGATTGCACCCAATGCATGGACTCAGTTTGGAGGTGGAAGCCTCAGAGTAGTTCCAGCAAAAGCTGTTGATGCATGTGCACTCAACTATTTGGAATATAAAGTTAGGACTTGAACATGTGTCAGTTTTTACTCATTTTTACTGTTGCTGCTAAGAAATAACTCTTTTTTTTTTTCCAACAACCTTGGTAATGTCAGTGAACTAGTAAGTGCTGGAGAATAAAAGAACCTTTTCTATTAAACAAAATATGTGGAACTAATTGGTTTAAAATGTATTAAAAATTAATTATTTGAACATGAGCATCTTTACAAGGCTATGAAATTATACTGCAGATAGTAATTTTTGAAATAATTAATGTAAAGTTTCTTTCGTTTTTTTTTGTGAACAAAAAACCCCAAAGATTTTTAAAAATACAGTCAAAAGAACTTCTTATCCACTAAGAACAAAGGCACTCACATTATCCACAGTTACTCTAAAGGGGTAATTTATTTTTTTGGTTTAAGAAATTCTAAGGAAGTTCAACTTTATTGCTGATCAGATCTTTAGATTAACTTGTGGTAAATGTTGAAATGTTGAATGTTGAAGTTCAACTTTATTGCTGATCAGATCTTTAGATTAACTTGTGGTAAATGTTGAACACCAGTGTCCAGCCACAGCTCTCTAAAATCCTTGTCAGCACAAGGTAAGGAAACCTCAGCAATGCTAAATAAGTCTGTGAAACCTACCATGTGAAGCAGCTGGAGAGAACAGAATGTGTGTAATGAAAATGAATCAGTCAGCAAAGAAACCCCGAGAAGGCCAGGAAAATAATCCTTAATTAACAAAATGTCTTAATAACTTAATAACAGTTGTGCTGGTTCAGGTTTGTAGAGTTTATGTGATTTTTAGGATGCAATGAAGTCTTGAAAACAGAAAGGAAAAGCAGGGTTCTAATTTTCCATCCTAATATGTATTAATGACTTTGCATGAAGACCCCTAAAGTTTGAAATCTGCTTCGTCCTGACCTGTATACAATCAGGATGTAAAAAAAAATCATTGAATTGCTTGTAATCGAATTTGATAAGAAAGCTGTATTTATTTTTGCATGTAATGAAAAATGTGAATAGCTAGAAGTCCTTCATTAACAATAAAAACAAATTAACAGCCAGTACTAATGCTTGGAATTCTCCTATCACTCACTAATTTCTTCATAAGAATTATCTATAATTATCCATCTATCTATCTATCTGGTTTTTTGCAGTTTGGGATAAAGTCCTTGTGATTCATCTACATATTGCATCATTGTGAAAGGAAAACTTGTACAAAATTATTTTATTCTTATACATATAATCCAAGAACATAATATAACTCAAATGTTAATTTCTGTGACTCACAATTTTTAAAATTCCTCATGGCACAATTGAAACAGATGAACTGTGCTATATGGACAACTGCACATGTGAGAATGTTCTCTACTACCACTTGGAAAGGAGGGCTGAAACTATCCCAGCTTTGTACTGAGCATCTCCTTATTTGCTGTAATCTGCAGTGTTCCTGTGCCATGAGCCAGGGGTTAAATGCAATACCTTTGCCATAGGAAGAAGCCCTGCACTCATCGAAGTGAGACATTTACTACCCATGGCAAGAAACAGGGCATGTGTCTTACAGGCTTTATTAATGTTCGTATTGTTAGTGTTATCACTGTTGTTGTTAGCCTGTCAAGTGCCAACTACATATTAGTTAATCACAGTCCTATGGGTCATGAGAAATAAAATGACAATAAGTTAATTATTAACATGCAAGATTTATTAAATTAACATGCAAAATATATGACACTAGAACTGAATTAGCTAGCTGGCATGTATTGGTAAGATTAAATTTTGCTAGCTTATTTCTGAAAAAAATCCTACTGATTTTTGATTAAGATAAGCAAAATGAAAAATATTTTGCTTTCTGTAGATTCATTAAGCAATATACATTACAAAAATTAACACTGACGTATGTTGATTTATTCTTTGGTACCTCTCACCATTAGCTTCAAGCAGTATAAGATAAGTAAGAACTAAAAGAAGAGGAGTTGAAGATATACTAGTGTAGAAAATGGAAAATGAGACATGTCTGAAGAATTAATTCTGGGATGGGGAAGGAAAAGATTTACTAGAAAAGATTTACAAAGTAAGTATTGGCAAAGTGTTATCAAAATATTCAATAATCTTTAAAAACAAATGTCTTCTCTCATTGGACATCAGCCAGTGACCAGGGCAAGTATGGACACCTCAGAAGAGTTAAACCTGCTAATGTCTACAGTATTTACCCTGACTATTATTGCAAAATGCTCCTTTGTACTGTAACAATTTCCTGAAATACATCCTATAATTACAGTTTGTGTCAGAGAAGTTTAGCTTATGAAGCCAAAAAGATAAGGACTATTTCAGCTAAATGGAACATTTCATGAATGGTCAAGGTTTTAATCTTATCTTCCCCTTCCAACTGCTGTTGGTATTCAGCTGTCACAGTGAAAGGGCCTCACTTTCATCTTTCCTTACCTTCCAACTTCAAACTATATATGAACTCCCCATTTTAACAGAATATGATTTCTGCTTATACAGCTCTTTTAGTTTTAAAATTTCTAGTACCAAAAAAATTTATCTGGTGTAAATGTGAGTCACCTTTACAGAAGGAAAGCTTAGTAAAAGTCTAGATGCAAAAGAAAGAAAAAGTGCAAAGAATATAATACTATGTAGAAAGCTCATACTTATATTGTATGTAGAAATGGACATTCATATATCCCCTAGGCTCACAACTTCATCATATTTCCACTTTTATTGTCTAGGAGTCATGAGTACTTGGGGGATATTAGCTGTAAAGCTATCATGAGAATTCTGTAATTTTTAATGCAATTTTTTGCAGCAGTTCTGGATTGGATGGAAACACCTTGTGGCTTGCCTTATTCTGCATAAGTCTAAAGCTCCCACTGGATGGTTTTACATTTTGATGGAAAGTTTATTCAGTGATTGATAAATCTCATAATCTGGTCATGCAAGTTCCACTCCTACAGCACATAAAACTCATGTTTGGATCCAGAAAATGCCACTCATGGAACCCTTCATGATATTCTAAATCCAGAGAAATGTCATACTTTTCTGAAGGAACTGATTTCACAGTCCAACAGGTTTTGAACAGCAATTAAGTGATAACCATTCTATTTCTATAGTAATAACTGAATTTGGGTCTGGCCTCCTGACAAAGATAATCTGAACAAAGCACATACATATGTTTGTCTTCCATATAGTGATAGAGGGTGCACCTGATGATTTCTATTATGATAGATCCTCTGTCGAACTTCCCAGGTGAATGTCTTGTTTGTTAATTTGTAGCCACCTGTCTTGGGGCACGCTGCTGGCAGCAGGAGTCACCACATTTGCACAGATAATCCATGTGGATGCTGAGGCCCTGATCTTGTCCTTGACAATTCTAGGTAACACAGGATATGTGTCTTGATGACCAGTCAGTTCTGACGTTCACAACAGGGCTGTTTATTGGTTAGCTAAAAAGTTATTTCATTTGCTATCTGGTCTGCATTTTCAGTCTTGCTGGTAGACGCAACCCTTTGGGTTAAAGGTCACCTAGAGACAATGGCTCTGTAGGTATGAAATATTTCCTTGAAGAACTCAAGTCCACACTGAGAAGAATGAAACCAATACAATGGAATGCAAATATAAATTACATATTAAAGGAATTGGGAAAACTTACTTTCAAATGTAACCATAAGCCACATATCCTTGTTAAGTATATTGAGCATCCAGGATTTCTTTACTATTGTTTCTTAGATAGTTTGACGTATGTATTCAAAATATATCCATAAGACTAGGTGGTGGGGACTACTAGCCATAAGTATTAATTCATTTTTAATTCATAATGTGTGCCTTATTCATCATATCTGTTACACACACATTCCCAGTAAAACCAGCTTAAATTCTTATTTGTTCTTTAAGAAATGAAACATTCATTAAATAATTTTACTTAATTGGTCAACACAATATTGTGGTTGATTACATGCCCAAGTACCAAAAATGATTTAATTTAAACTAATGTGGACCTAAATATATCATTTATATATTTCTAATATTTCTGCTTAAATATTCTAAAGTGAATGGTAAATATTGGTTAAATAACCCCATGTTTGAAAGTAGCTTTATGCAAAAAAAAAATCAATTACTCCTTCATAGAACCGCATACCAGTTATAAAAGAATTAATGCATTGTTTATTTTCTACCAACAGTCAGAAGGGAAAATGGTAATTTTGTGATGCTGCCTGCTGTCAAGGCAAGAGTTCTTGAGGGCCAGATTTTATGTTTTTGTCCAGATTGATCAAATAGCTTGGTACACAGATGCTTCATGCTTGATGAGAGGGGAAAAGGTTTCCCCCCAGCTAGTCACAAAAAAGAGAAATGTTTATCTAGAAGCATCTGCTAATGCAACAACCACAGCACTAGCAAAAACACAAAATAAGACTGGGAGATATCCTGAGACTGAAGGCAACCCAAGGCATATGAGGATTTTCTCTTGTCTGTTCTTAAGGGACTTAAATATTCCACAGGTCTGTCAGGGAGTGTGGTCAAGTGCTGCCTTTACTTGCCTTTTCCTAACACCTGAATCTTACCTTTCTTCCTGCAGTTCAGGCTCATTACTTCTTGCCATCTCCACCACAGACTCAGAGAACTGCAGAGGCAAAACAACTCAGGGTTTCTTGGTGTTTCCTTACATGAGTTGCACAATTCTGGGCATTCAGACTGTGCTTTAAGTCCTCCCCAGCTGGTGGTCTATAGGTCCCTCTTTGCAGATAATTCCATCTGTTTCTGAAGGATTGCTAGGCCAGTCACTCTCTATAGTTTTCAAGTGGAAACTTAAGTGTGAATGGATTCATCTCATTTAAGTTTTGCCATTTTGAGGATCTGTGACCTAAGCTAGTTGTCTAGAATCTCTGTTTTGTCAGTGTAAATAGAGACTCTGGCTAAGAGAGAAAGTTCTAAATCTCTATTTTTCCATAGCTTCTTCCCAGCTAAGCTGAATTTTGGCCAAACTGCTCGAGGGATAGTTGTTCTATTGAAATGCTACTTTTGCAGCAACATTTATCATGATTTGTATCAGTGGATGTGGCGGGTTGATGTTGGCTGGATTCCAGGGTCCCACCAAAGTTGTTCTATCAACTCCCCTCCTAAGCCGGGAAAGAGAGAGAAAATAAAGCAAAAGGCTTGTGAGTCAAGATAAAGGCAGGAAGAGATCCCTCACCAGTTACCAGGCTCAGCCTGGGGACAAGAGACAATTTCATTTACAGCCAATCAAATCAGAGTAGAATAATTACAAACAACCCTAAAAGTTAAAACACCTTCCCCTCATCCCTGCCTCATTCGGCTTTGCTACTGATATTTTCCAGCTCCCCCCCCCCCTGCAGTGGCACAGGGGAACAAGGAATGTGTTTTGTGTTTTGTTCATCACATCTGTGGGTGGGCTGCTCACGGGGTGACCAGTCCTGCAGCAAACCTGCTGCAGCATCGGCTCCCCTCTCCATGGGTCCACAGGTCCTGCCAGCAGCCTGCTCCAGCACAGGCTTCCCATGGGGACACAACCTCCTTTGGGCTTCCACCTGCTCCAGCATGGGGCCCTCCAGGGGCAGCAGGTGGACCTCTGCCTCCCTGTGATCCTCCCTGGGCTCAGGGGCACGGCTGCCTCACCATGGGCTGCACCACGGGCTGCAGGGGAATCTCTGCTCTGGCACCTGGAGCACCTGCTGCTCTTCCCTCCTCACTGACCGGGGTGTCTGCAGGGCTGTTTCTCTCACATGTTCTCACTCCTCTCGTCTTTGCAATTTAATCCTCCACAGTAACTGTTGCCTTCTTAAATCTGTAATTATAGAGGTTTTATCGTTCTGGTTGATGGGTTTGGCCTTGGCTGGTGGTGGGTCTCTTGGAGCTGCCTGGCATTGACCAGGCAATATATAAGGGAAACTTCTAACAGCTTCTCACAGAAGCCCCTGTAACCAGCCCGTGTCCCCCTGCTGCCAAAACGTGGGCACACAAATCTAGTACAGTGGATTCTAAGATAGGTGGATGCTTGACTGGACCACGAGGCTCAGTGACTTGTGGCAGCAGTGCAAAGCATTGCTGGTAGCCTGTCTTTAGTCAGTGAACAGCCAATTGGAGCCAAAACCAATTTACATTTTTAATAAATGGTAGATGGGCTAGAAAGCACTCCCAAATAATTTGACAATGATACAAAATTAAGAGTGCAATTAGATGGAGGGCAGGACTGCTACTTGGAGAGACCTCAGTAGACTGGAGGAGAGATCTGATTAACCATCCATGAAGTGCCAAATCCTGCCTTTTGGGAAGAAAAATCCCATGCACCAGTACAGGTTGCAGTTCAACTGATCTGAAAGTAGTTTTGCAGGAAAATAATTTAGGCTGATGCAAAAAAGGGCAACAGCTATCTGGACGTTGAGAGTAAGAATGCAGCCTGCAGGTTGCAGGAAATAATTGTCCCTCTGTAATTAGCACTTGTGTGAACACATCTGGAGCACTGTGTCCACACACCTCAGTGGATTTTGTTTCCTTTGGAAGGGGTAGATTATTAAACAATGAGGAAGAATAACCTCCAAACAGCAGATTTTGGCAGATAATACAGCTAAAAGGTATTATTGCATGCTGTGAAAAGTTCTTGCTGGTGTGCTGATGGCCAACTTTTATCATGCTCACTGTCTACCTTTTTTCCCTCTCAAAAGGTACAAGGAAAATAATTTACCAACAGATTTAGACATCATTTAAGAATTAATTCTTCATTTGAATAGCCACTCATAGTGCAGAAAAGTTATCATGTTGTAGATATATTGTATGTATTGTTATGTAATTCATGTCTAACCACTTGGATCATTGCCTTATTCTGAATTCTGTGTTTTAGAATTCAATTGCCATTGCCCTTGGTAGCATTTATTGGATAGATATTTTGACATAGTTCTCACACTTAGAACTTGGGTAGGAGGTTTAGAAACTTCTCTGTCCTGTCAAGCAAAGTATTTTTTCATTTTCATAAATGTCCTGAATTCAGATTTTTAAATTATATTTGTAGAGGAGGAAATTTCAGATCATTATCCAGCCATTGTTGTAGTCTTGGCATTACTCTATAGTTCTTTTTGCCTTGTCTTTGATGACTCTTCCTGCAGTATGATTTTGATGGAAAAATAACTAAGTTGTGAAATTCCACATGCAATTTGCTTAGTTTGGCGTGGCTGGAAAGAAGACACTTGAAAAGTAGTGATTGATACGTATGTACAAAGCAGCTGACATACATCTTTCGAAATAAAACATTTATAGAATTTCTTTTTGTCAGAATGTTCATATAAACAATGCATAATATTAAGTATGTCCAAGATTTCAAGATCCAGCTCTGCTCATTAACATAGAATAGATCAACCATGAGATTCTGCAGGAGTGTAGATCAACTCCACCTTGCTATTTATGATGCCAAACCACACTGAAATCACAGGGCCCAACAAAGGTCTTCTGGACAGAGCCAGTCAAAGGCTGGCTAATGAAGTGGGAATTCTGAGAGAATTAGGTTCCATCCATAAATTTTGTCATTTTCCGTAAAAATTTTAATCAAGACCAGTCAATTTATTTGGTGGCAGAGAATAAATTCCTCACTTCCTACTATACTTGCAATAAATCAATCAGCAGAGAAGCCTATTGAAAAACTGTATCACACAAAAATGTATTCCAGCTGCCTGTTATATTCTATCTGGCCACACAGCACTAGTGAGGATAAAAAGGTCTGATACAGACAAAATCACTGAGCTCAAATGTAAAAGATAATTCATCCCATTGGCTGGGATTTGTAGGTTATAAGTCCTACATTTGCTGAACAGAGAGGTGTTCTTCAACAGATCAGATGAGACACAATTTAAAATTGCCAGGATTTACTATCTTCAAAAAGTTCCTGGGCAGCCTGCAGCTCTGTTGCAGATGTTTCCCCTGTAGGTAAATGAGGTTAAGAATCTAAGAACTCAGGAAAATGATTCCATATTGAATCAGAATAAAGGCCTTCCTAGGCTTGCACTCTTATCTGCAACAATGACTAGTATAATGTACAACAGGAATATAAAGACATAAGTATAGAGAAAATATATTCGGATACTATGATATAGAGTATATGTTTTTTCTCACTTTTTATTCTCTGTATTAGAAGAAAAGAATATAAGCGCAAAGTACATAGAAATATTTCCTCTAAATAGTATTTTAGTATGTAGTTAACTGTGGCCTTGCATCTTACTGAGTCATAATGTGGAGTCCCTTGTATTTAAAAGCCTTTGATGTATTTTTCTGCACTAAATTGGCCTGAATCTACTAAACCCAGGTAGAGGTTTAGCAATGATAAATGAGACACATCCTGATATAATTGACATCAACACATATACTGCATTATGCTGAATGCTAAGATTTTTTTCTGTATATCTGCTATATGTTTTAATGAAATACGTATTCCATTTTTGGAAACTTAGTTCTTATTTTGATTAGTAAAAGGATACCTATTTGTATTTTGCAGTTTAAAGATATATGGGCCTGAGGCAAAGTCAGAATAAAAGGAGAATAGTTGCAGAAGTCATTATAGAGGACAAACTCTACGTGCTCTTGAATTAAATTAAAAATGGGTTTAGCCCTGGGAATGAAAAATCATTCATTTGTCTAATGTAGCAAATAAATGTTGCAGATGGTTCTAACTTCAGGAGAGGCATCTAGACAAATAAGGCATGACTCACATTTTTCCCTATTTTATTCAATTTCTTCATGTCGTGAAAGACTGCAAATGAATAACTGATGCCATTAGAAAAACACATGTTATTGACTTTCTTTAACTTCCAGTGGGGGAAAAATTGCTGAAAAAGAACTCTAACATGATTTTTTACCATTTAGAACATTTTGAAAGTTTTTGACCTAGTTAATACATTCTTTGTAGGAGTTGCTCTTTCTGTAAAGAAGCTTCCTGCAGCTCCTAGCTCCTCCCCTTGGTGGGNTTATACCTTCTCTCTGGGCTCGTGGGTCTCTTGGAGAAACTGCTCTCCTCCCGCGGCTGACTACAGGCTTGGCCCAGGGGACAAAGAGATACCACGACCACCGGCAGCCTATCCCGAGGTTGCCCGAGATCCCGACACCAACGAACTGATATTAAATATTTCATATTTAATAATTCTTTAAACTTTTATAATTTATAGCCAGTCTATTTTGAAAGCTATTATTTAATCTTTATTTATTATAAATGCATTTAACAATGGAGAGGACTTAATTCCTCTTTATACTGGGTTTGATTAGGATGGATTTAGAGTTTTCATAGTACCTTGTATGGTTCTATGATTGGTATTTGTGACCAAAATAGTGTTGATAACACAGCAGGGTCTTAGTTACTGCTGAACAGTGCTTGCACATCAATCCCCTCTCATGATGTGCTGGCAGTGAGTGGGCTGGGGGCCAGAAGAAGTTGTGAGGGACAGCTGACCCCAACCAACAGAAGGAACATTCCAGAACGTACGATGCTGTGCCCAGCAATAAAAGCTGAAGGAGAGAAGCAGGAAGGGGGGGTGTTCACAATGATGCCATTTGTCTTCCCAAGCATCTGTTCTTACATACAATGGAGTCCTGCTTTCCTGGAGGTAGCTGAACCAGCTGATGGGAAGGAGTGAGGGAATTACTTGTTTTGTTCTGTTCACATGCACAGTGTGGTGACTTAATCCTGCCTGGACACAGTGTGCCTGCTAAAGGTGCTGTATATCTGCCTCTCCTCAACTGGACAGGGTAGAGAAAATATAATGAAAAGCTCATGGATCCTTATAAGAACAGGGCTAACTTCTGTTGGACATGGAGGAAGCTTCTAGCAACTTCTTACAGAAGCCACATCTGTCTCCCCCTACTGCCCCCCAAAAACACACAAAAACCCCCTCTTGGATGCAAAACCAAAACTCACACCTTTGCTTTGTCTATTTAACTTGTCTAAACCCAAAAATTTGCTCATTTTTGCCATTCCAGTTCTCTTCACTACCTCACCAGGGAAAGTAAGTGAGGGGCTGTGTAGGGCTGAGCTGCTTACTAGGGTTAACACACAGCATTCTATAATTTTTTATAGATTCCTGTCAAATATATGAGGAAAATAATTTTAAAATGTTCTTCATACCGGTATGGGTTTTGCTGTGGCTGCTGGTAGCTCTAGCCTGCTACTCTTGTGCTATAGTATTTATTAAAACAAAGAATTGTTGATACAAATTTGCTTATTAAAGGTTTTGTGTAAAGTACGTGGCCTGGGTCAGAAAATAGAAGAAAATTGTTTCTCCTAAGATTGTGAAGCACACTTGTGCATTGTTCAATTGATTTTGTCCTAGAAATATAGGCATCCTTCCTCGAATCTCTAATGAATAATCTGGAGACAATTGTCTCCATTGTATATAGTGAGCTTGGACCCTACATTTATGTTTAGGGTCTGAATTTAGATAAAAATAAATTGTTCTTGCAATGCTTAGAATCAAACCCCTTAATTTCATTAAGGGGTGGGGATGTCCTTAAAAGTAATGATATTCCTTCAATGTTTGAGCAGCAAAATAGGAAAAAATATAATGAAAAAAGTGTAGAAATATTATAAAATACTTAATTCTACTGCTATTGTATATCCAGAAGGTACTTTGTACTTTAATTTGCTTATATCTATCTTCACTTCTTAAGTGTTGCAGACATATATGAAATAAATCTTAAGATCACTAAATAGCCCCTAAAATACATTTTTAGTGATTTTCTACCTTTCCACTATCTTTACATTCCCACAAGTCATAAAAGCAAAAATTGTTTCCTGTAACAAATTTCTCATTGTAGAAAGGAGAGTTTGTGAAGTTTGGAATTAAAACATTTCCATCAAACTCTGATTGATCAGGCTGTGAATCAGATGCAGTATTGTAATCCTGTAGTTTGAGAAGATTCCTCAGTGGTAGCTGTGGAGACAAAGATTTTCTGTCAATGGAGGAATGAGATATAGTATATTGAGAGTTTTAAATTATATTAGAAATCTACAGCCCTTTGAAATAAATGGAAAATATCCTCTTGAATACATTAGTGACATCAATGCAGCACTTCAATCACAGCATAACCTCAGGATAAAAAAAAAAATCCACATGTGGTTAACATCAGGATTTCTGTTCTAGATCTGTGACAGCAGCTGTACCACCAGTCATGTTGAGGCTCATTGTTGCCCAAACAAGGAAGAAACTAAACAAAAGTAAGGACATCTTAATTTAAAACATTTTTCATCACTTCAGCATAGAATTTCCTAAATATTAATAGCTGTAATTTTTTTCCCCAAGAATGATTATAAGAAGTAAACTGTGTCTTCATTCCACAGGCCAGGAAGTGAGATAAAATATGTATATTTAAGATTGAATTGTCTGAAAAGATAAACAGATTTGTGACCACTTTCATATAATCTAAAAAGACCATAAAAACATGAGATGTGGAAATTACAATAGAAAAATACCATTTTTGGAATATTAGCAGATTTAAAAACCAATAGGATATGTAACTTGATCTGTTTTTCAAATTATCTGAAATATAAGTGTGAGAAATTAAAAAGCCATTCTGACATACATCTAGAATAATCATTTCCATAGAATCATCAGGAGTCAACTATTTACATCCTTTTCAAAGGTTTATGGAAGTAAAAATTTATGAAGCCTTATAAACTTATGAAGAGGATATTGACCAGTTGAAGTTGTGGCAGTACAAGGAAGTTCTCACCAATTGGAAAAGGGGAAACATAATCCCCTTTCTTAAAATGAGAAAGAAAGGAAGACCCAGGGAACTACAGGCAGGTCAGTCTCTCTTTGCACCTGGCAAGGTCATGGAGCAGATCCTTCTGGAAACTATGCAAAGACACATGGAAAACTAGGAGCTGATTTGTGACATCTAAAATGCCTTCACTAAGGGCAAATTGTGCTTGACAGAATTGGTGGCCTTCTATGATGGGGTTCTAGTGTTGGTGGATAAGGGAAGAGAAACAGATGTCATCTGCCTGGACCTGTGCAGAGGTTTTGAGACAGTCCTGCAGGACGTTCTTGTCTCTGTATCAGAGGAAGTGTTGAGGTTGTTCAGTCTGGAGCAAAGAATGTTCCTGGGAGACCCTACAGCAGCTTTCTAGTACCTAAAGAGGATCTACAAGAAAGCTGGAGAGGGTTTTTTAACAAGGGTGTGAAGTGATAGGACAAGGAGTAAGGCCAGGCTGGATGGGGCTCTGAGCAACTCGATCTAGTGGAAGGTGTCCCTGCCTTCGGCTCTTTAAGGTCCCTTCCAACACAAAACATTCTATAATTCTGTGATTCTAAATTGCTAAGTATTTTAGAATATGCCTCTACTATTTGCAAGTAATTCTGCTGAAACAATTGACATATCAGAGAGGACTATGAAACAGATAATTTCTTTCACGTAATATATTTTTTTTGTGAACCAGGATATCACTGATATACTTATTAGCTGTTATTAAGACAGTCCATGTACATTGTCTGGAAGATGTCATTCTAAAAACATATCCTTTTTTGCTCAATATTCACAGACAAATGTAATACAATGAAACTACTCTATTGAATTTCAGGCAAAGGCAAATTCTAAATAAATATGGTGCAGGATGGAATTAGTCCTAGAACTGAAAAACTGATAAACGAAAGATCCAAAAAGTCATGAATAGGAATCATTAGGATCAAAAGCAATTAAATGAGTGGTTCAGGAAATGATGTCAGGATCAGTTTTGTTTAATGGTATAATGTTTGCATTTGAAATAATTGTATGCACATTTACACTTCCAGGTAATGCAAATTATTGTTAATATAGGAAAGGATCAGATTATCATACAAATAGATGTAGATAATCTGGTAGATTAGTGTAATAGAAATGGGGTAACACTTTAGTGGTAGAAATTATTAAGTCTTTCTGCTTGGGACTAAGAGAAAAGAGGAAGATTCTTTGTGGCCGGATGATTAACCCCCATCATCACCTACTCCTGTGTGTCCCAGATAACTGGTGCATAAAGAGATAGCCCAAGGGCACAAAGGCCCAGCAGGGGTCATCTCTGGCGCCAGGGGGGCTCAGACCTAATCGACATCTTAGTCTGCAAAGCTGATGGGAGGANTTGAGATACTAGGAGATATGAACATAATAATGATGTCTATCAGTATGTTTTCAGTAGACTAATTTGACTTCAGAGTAGAATCTTCATTAGACGTAAGAAAAAATTAGTATAACTTTGAAAAATATTCCTGATACTTTATTATGTTCAGTCTATTCTGACAATAAGAATTTAGACTGCAAGAAGTATGGCCAAAGATACTTCTGTGTATTCAAATATTAAAGGGATAAAAGAAACACCATTATCCATAATGCACACTAGATAAATTACACACTGTGATAAACAATAAAATATATGTATCATTTATTAATCTATGTTGTATATATCATTCATATGTCTGAACACTTGCTTCCCATGGATTTAAGTCAATGAATTTACTAAGCAAGAAAAGTAAGAGTCACCCAGATAACCAGGATCCTAACAGGAATTTACACACAGTTTCCAGGTTTACAGCTGTGAGTGCAAGATTTCTGTAGTCCACCCTTACGGCTTTACCAAGTCAAAGAGAAGAGATCAAAGGCCACCAAAGCATTGGGAAACTCCCTAGGCCTAGCAAAGGGTAAAGTTAGTCAAATGGTCTAAAGTTGCCCAAAAATATGCTAGTGCAGGAGGGAGGGTTTCAGCACATACTTCAATGGACTTTTCCGGGCTTCAGTTACCATCTCTGGGAAGGGCCAGACTCAGCCTTTGCACTCAGTTCCTCAGGGGAATGTGGCATTTACACCATGGAATAGAGTAACCCAGTGCAATAAGTTGAATCATGGCTATACTTTTCATCTTTTCTGTATGGGACTGAGATGCAGCCTTTGGTGTTGAGGCTAATGCATGTAATATGTATGGAAAGTAAGCCAGAAAATCAGAGAGCCTGAAATCATTATACCTGAAGGTTATCTAGTGAGAATAAAGAAATGTGCAATCATTTCCATTGGCATCTGTTACTATATAGCCTGAAGATGGTGTTGCCAGCCATTTGGAGAATAACTGTTTTCTTCTATAAGTATATAAAGTTTCAATTTTGCCTTAGGGATTTTAAAAGCACTATTGTTAATTCAGTTTTCATTTGCCAAGGATATCTTAAATAGGTGCCAAGAGGCAGACACAGTTGTTTGGAATATCATAGGTAGACACTTCAGGAAGAAAAGAAATTTTAAAAGGGCATTCATTTTGATGGCTGTGATTATTATAACTGCCTCATAGCAAAACCAGAAATTACCCTCTCCCTGAATCCTTTATGAGTTTTATTCTTTGTAAAGAGAAGGTTTTTTTCTACTAACAGAGAGGGTGGTTTTTTAAGCAAATGAAAACTCGTGGTTTTACTGGGGATGAAATAAATTTTCAAAGTCCATATTCTACTGATTAGATTTTCGTGAAATTCATAATTGATACAAGGTAAGATATTCATCTAGATTCAAGTCATTCACCCATACTTTAAAAGCAAAGAGAAAAAGTCCATACATCGGATCCAGGAAAAGGATAATAGGAAGATCATATTAGTTCTAAGCAGAGATTTTTAAGTGCCTTTTGAACTGCATCCAAATAATTGTTGATGGAAATACTGGTATTGTTAAATATACCTTAAAATTATTAACTTTGGATACTTAGTTTCTACTAGGATTTTCCACACATAAGAAACAGCATTATTGCCTGAAAAGCTGCAGATAAGATTCTATTAAATGTAATTTTAAACTTTTCCTCCTTGGCAGCAAAAGAAAGGCTTTGCTATCTAACCTAAGGATTTTGAAAAGAAAATAAAAGCTTTCCTTAAACCAGGAAGAGGTAGTATAACATTGTTCTGCACCATAAAGCAAGGCTGAGCTTTTACATTCAACATATCTGAAGTGAGGACCTTCATAGGTGCAGCTGCAGCTGACATCTATTCAAAGGAACCAGCTTATTTTATTTTTTATTCTATATAAGATATTTACAAATATTATTATGACAAACTCAAACACTCAGAAAGAAGGTAGCAAAGTACTGTCTGGATTAAAGTTGGCTCTATAATGTTACTCTGACTAGATAATAGTAACAAATTAAGTTGTTGGAGACAGGTCTTGGAAGTTTTAACTGCCAGAGAGACCACAGTTTATTTCTTGGTCCTTCCACGGACATAGTATCGTGTTTACAGTAAATAAACTTTTTAAAATGTAACCATCACTGTTGTCCACTAGATCTGTCTTTCTGAAATTATAAGCACTCAGAAGGATGGCTGGAAATCAGGAAATAATGTTATGTAATGTTAATTACACTGCTAACCCAATTTTTTTCATTGTTTGCCCAAACAATATGTTCCTGATTTGTGTGCTAATAATATCCAGTGCCCCATAGTACTGATGTGCAAAAAGCCACTTTTGTCCATTAGGCAGCCCTGTACTGCATCGATAAACACCAGATGAGGTAAACTACAAATCAGTTTCACTGTAGGTCTGACTAATGTGCAGAGGGGGTCAGGTGAGGTCGTGTTTTGCACTAAGAAAGTAAGGCACCAACTGGAAAAGGGAGCAGTATCCATGAAGGAAGAAGGGATCCTAGGAAGAAGGGAAAAGAGAAGCTGAATCCTTAAAGAAAATTTTAACATCAAAACATAACAGGTATGTATATTTGTTTATGCAGTGTGAATGTGCTAATTAAGTTTCCCTGTGTAATCTTAATTATAGCTTCAATAGCTGTTTTTCACTTGTTCTTCTGATGCTGACTTTCTTTGTACCAATGTCTGTCTTTTTAAAAGAAAGCAGATATCAATAGGATATCACACTGGTGATTAGCAGTAGTGGAATCCAAAGTTGTGTCTTATTAGGAAATGAGTGTGGGTCCACTTTCAGAGCAGACCCTGAAGAGCTGATGTTCACCATAGCATTTTGTGGAGATTTGCTTCTTTGGCCCCATGGATTGGCTGCCATTAGCAAAAGGAGCAGGCTCAGGATGTATCCCTTGGTTTTCTTCCACACAAAAGGACTCCAGTTTGTAATCCCTACTCAAAGATAATCATGCTGCAAAAAGTGGGGATTATGGGGAGATTTATTTAAAACGTCCACATCCAATCTGTTAAATATTATTACAAAGCCAGCCTTTACTCCAGCTACACAAATCCTTACTTTTGGAGCTACAAGAGCAACTGGAAACAATGCTGTGCTGTCAGCTTCTCTGTGGGCACACAAAGCAGCAGATGTCACAGGTATAGGCAGGCAGCCAAGGGCTAGTGAGACCTGAATTGATTTGATTCTGCTCTGGGCACTGAGGAAGAAAGTTTTTAACTGAGTGCAGGCTCTTCAACCAGCTTTCTTCCAAGCCTGTCACTGTCCTATTTTTTTCTAATGGCAGAATTTCCCCTCTGTTTCTCTACTGCAGTTCCAAGGTACACCTTATCTCATTTTAGTTTCACACTTCTTGCTCAGCCATATCCTTTTTCTGTTCACCCACAGGGAGAAGTAGCTCTTGTTTTTCTTCTGCATGCTCATCCAATCTCTCCTCTTGCTTACTCCTTAAATTCTGAGCCAAGATTTTTCATTAATGTTACAGAGACAGATGGATTCTGATGAGCATGTATGATACAAATAAACTATTTTTAAAACATTTTTTTCCTTTTTAAAAGGAGAATAAAACCTTGCAGCTAAATTAGCAGTGACTTGTATTTTCAACACAGAATGGCAGGCTGATGAAATGTTTTTAAACAAGAGACAAATTTAACATAAATAATGTAATGAATCTGATATTGATAAAGTTTCTGTGCTTGCAAAACATATGTGCAGCAATTATTGTGCTAGTTATCAAGTTTAAATAATTTCTTTTTTTGTCATGAGCCTGAAGAAGAAAATGCCCAGGGTCGTTTTTGGACTTCTGTTGAATTGAAATCATAAAAATGCACAGCCACAACTTGCATGGTTACCTTAGGTTACTTATGTTGATGGACCAGTGATGTACATGATTGAGTCTAGCCCACACATCTTAAAAAAATAATGCAGGTATCTTAGAAGGTGAGAGTCATTGACAATGTGCTGCTTAGCTACCAGTAGGGGTCAAACCATGACTGTCATTTTTGGCATAGAGTGTGTGGTGGTGTTATTTCAAAGGGTTCAAGATAATTACAGGTGCTCCAGATTGAATTTATATGTATATGTTCCCTCCTGTGCTGTTTGTCACCTCTGGTATGGAGAATGATGGTGGAGGTATAAATATTGAGAGGCTCAGCAGACTGATTATATCACAGGTAGGTATAACCCAAGCTCTCTTCCCCAACATATTTTTTATGTGCTCTACGGGGACTTTATCCCTTTCTTCAGTACATGAATGTTCTGATAGGCCATAGACAGCTTGTTTGGCATATCCCGTAGAGGTGACTAACCAGGTGGCTTTTGCTAAATGCTTTTCCCAATGTTTGGAGGTGCAATTACCCATTGCTCTCAGTGTACTCTTCAGCAGTCCATTTTATAATTTGATTTTCCTGGAGGCTGATGCATGATAGTGGTTGTGATGTAGGCACTCAATGCCATGTTCTTTGGACCAGATGTCTATCAAGTTGTTTCAGAAATGAGTCCAGTTGTCTGGCTCAGTTGTTTTTGTGGTGCTATGTTGCCATAAGGCTTGTTTTTCAAGGCCCCAGGATAGCATTCTGGGCAGTGACATGGGATATGCTTTCAGGCATATGGTGGTTGCTTCCGCCACTGTAAACACATGCTTGGCAGGGTTGCAGGAGTGGGATAAAGTCAGCCTAGCATGCCTCCACAGACTAAGATTTCAGCCATTGTCCCCCATACCAGAGAGACTTTAATCATTTGGCTTGCTTGATTGCAGCACCCCTCCGTGTTCATGGATTATGTGTGCAACAGTGTCCATGCCAAGCTCCACCCCATGGTCCCAAGCCCGTCTCTGTAGTGTGTCTCTTCCTTGATGGCCATAGGTATCATGGGCCCACTGTCCTATAAATAATTCACCAGTCCAGATTCACCTGAACCATTTCCATCTTAGGAGCCTGATCCACCTGCTGGTTTTTCCAGTGTTTTTCAGTGGCATCTGCATGAAGCACTTTTAGGAACAGCAATACCTTGCAACAATGCAGCAGCCCAGCTGGGTTTGCCTCTGCACAGCCAGTTGCTCTGTTTCCCTTGCTGTAAACATCCCTACAGGGCATTCCACTATCAGCCAATATAGAGACAGAGCACTGGCCATTTGTTTTGGTGTGCAGTGTCTAAATTAGCTGGATGGCCTTCATTTCTGCAAATTGGCCTGATTCATTTTCTCCTTTCTGCAACTTGTTGAATAATGCTTCATACAGCTGCTTTCTATCTCTGATGGTCTCCTACAATACAACAGGACCCATCAGGGAGTAACCCTTGGTGCTTTCTTTCAGAGGCTCCAGATACGGTCATTCATCCAATATGTAGCATAGCCTACATTACTTTGTATCTTTTCCTGCCTGGATTGGCCTAAGAGCTACTGCATGAAATGTCTCCCAAATATTTTGTTCAAAGGCTACATGTTTCTCAGGGCCCTTCTGGAAATTTTTCTTCTGATGGGTCACTTGATAGAGAGGGGTTACAACCAGACTATAATTTGGAACATGCATTCTCCAAAAACCCACAGCTTAAGAAATCTTGAGTTTCCTTTTTGCTAGTTGGTGGAGAGGTTGCAGTTGTTTTGTTGATCACATCCATTGGGATCTTCCTACACTCATGTTGTCATTTTATTCCTAAAATCCGGATCTCCTGTGTAGTGCATTTATGCTCTTTTGTTTTATGGCAAAAGCAGCTTTCAGAAGTATTTGGACTATTTTTTTCCCTTTCTCAAAAAAGTCTTCTGCTTTTTTGCCCATGATGATATCATCAATGTACTGCAGGTGTTCCAGAGCTTTGCTGTGCTCCAATGCAGTCTGGATTGGTCCATGGCAGATGGTAGGGCTGTGTTTCCTACCTGGGGCAGTCAATTATGTGTACAGGATGCCCGTTCAAGTGAAAGCAAGCTGGGTCTGATGTGCCAGGCCATTGAATCCAATCCACACAGTCTAGTAAACCTGATTAATCTCTTCTTTCACCTGGCTGGAGGCAAGGCCCCTCTAGTCCTGGTCATAGTATTAACGATTCATCTCTTGGAAATAAGATTCAGAAGTCCCTTTATTAAAATCGTAAGTCAGGCCAGCCCTTTTATTTGATCTGAGGAACTGTCCTCATGTATTTTCCTGGAAGAACCCCCTTTTGTGATTGTTTTTTAAACCAAAATAGAACCCAGCAAATTCAGTATTTCATTCCCCTTCTAAGCTGTACAGGGGAGAGAATTTTTTATGAAAGACTTAAGATGAAGCCATGGAGAAATCACTCACCAGTTGCCATCATGGGTAAAACAGACGCAACATGGGAAAAATTAGGGAAATTACATAATAATAAAATCAGAGTAGGGTGATGAGAAGTAAACCCAAATCTTAAAACACCTTCCCCTCAATTCTCCCTTCTTTCTATGGAGAGGACAACTTCACTCCTGATTTTTTCTCTTCCTCCTCCCCCATAGCAATGCAGGGCCATGGGGGATGTGGGCTGTGGTCAGTTCATCACGTGTCCCTGCTGCTCCTTCCTCCTTGGGAAAAGGACTGTACACACTCTACCACACACTCCTGCAATTTGGGGTTCCTCCGAAAACTTCTCCCACCTGGCTCCTTCCCACAGGCTACAGTTCTTTAGAAACTTTTCCAGTGTAGATCTGCTCCACATGGTCCAGTCCTTCAGGGACAGTCTGCTCCAGTTTGGATCCCCTGCAGGGTCACAAGTCCTACCAGCAAAGTTTCTCAAGAAAAGTCTTTTCAAAGACCTTGTGTTTGCCTGGGTGCCACAGGTCCTGCCAGGGCCTGCTCCAGGGTGAGCTTCTCACAGGGTCACAGCCTCCTCTGAGCTTCCACCTGCTCTGGCATGGGCTCCTCCAGAGGCTGCAGGTGGATCTCTGCCTCCTTGTGATCCTCCCTGGGCTCAGGGGCACGGCTGCCTCACTATGGGCTACACCAAAGAGACTCTCTTCTCTGGCACCTGGAGCACCTCCTGCTCCTCCTGCCTCACTGATCTTGGTGTCTGCAGGGCTGTTCCTCTCACATATTCTCACTCCACTTTCCTAGCTACCAGTGTGCAGTGCTTTTTTTGCACATTATGAAACATTTTATCCTAGAGGTGCTGCCACTGTACCTGTTGGGCTGTGCCTTGGCCAGTGATGGGTCTGTCTTGGAGCTGGCTGGCATTGGCTCTATCAGATTTAGGGGAAGCCTTTAACAACCTGTAGCCCCATCCTGATACTAAATACTTGCCATAAAAATCAAATATACCATACTTCAGAAAGGGATACATCTTACACAATAATCCTTGTTGTTTGGTGTTGTTTACCCAATGATGCTTAGCAATATATCTTCTCCTAAAATCCAGCATCTACTTAACTGACTGGTAAATTATCTCTTAGTTGTTATAGTAATAAAATTAGAAAGGAGCATCACAATAATTTATTGAATATTGGTGCTGTGTTAATTTGCAAAGCCAGTTCAAGTCATCTTTTTTTTCTGAAAACATTCATGTTTGGGTAATCACTCTTTTTATATGGATTGAAAAATATTCATTTAAATAACGGGACATAAAAGATGAGAAATTTGTGAGAGGGATATTAAAGCATGGGGAACCCATCTAATGATGATGAAATCTTTAAGTTTCCCAGAAAGGAGACTGATTCATCCTTTTCCTATATTTGTCAATACTTCTATTGTATTTTCTCTTTTTCCTCCTCTGTTCTTTTTTTTTTTTTTTTTCAGATGGCTCTGAAATAAACTGATTTTAAGCCTACCAGAGTGGGACATAATTGCTTAAAATGACTGTTAGATTCCATAAACCACTATTTTAAATCTGCCCTTCACAGCATAAGAAATAGAAGCCTTTGGGAAGTACAGATTTAAAATGCAACAGAACTACTTAATTATATGAGTTGAGAAAAACACTGAGTAATTAATATTGGGAGCAAATTAATAAAAAAATGGACTATTGGGTGATAGAATTTACAATGCTTGTGGTGTGTTAATCCCAGTAAAGAGCTAAGCACCACCAGTCCCTCCCTCACTCTCCCCCAATGGGATGGGAGAGAGAATTGGAAGGATCAGAGAGAGAAAACTCTTGGGTTTAGATAAAGATAGGTTAATAAGTGAAGAGAGAAGCAGGGGAATTGCAAAAGCAATAACTCACCACCAAAGACTGATGTCCAGACAGACTTCAACTTACAGCAACATTGGGAAAACTGCTACCCAAATTTTACCACTCAGCATGATGCTCTATAGTGTAGAATGCTGCTTTGGCCCCTGTGAGTCAGCTGTCAGGGCTGTGTTCTCTCCCAGCCTTTTCACTGGTGAGGCAGAGTGAGAAACAGGGAAGGGCTTGATGCTGTCCATGCCCTGTTCCACAATAAATAGAAGATTTCTGTGTTAGCAACACTGTTGAGGTCACCAGTATGGGCTGTTATGAAGAAAACTATATCCATCCCAACCCAATGCATTACAATAGCAGAGAAGTCTCCTCTGGCTTCGGAAGTCCTGACATTTTGGACTGTTGGAAGCTGGATGCTTTTATCTTCTCTCATTCCCCATTCTCATGTATTTTTTTAGAACCTGTTCCTTGTTATCAAAGAAAGAAGACTAGGACAGATGAACTGTGGATCTCCTTCCAGTGAGACTATTCTTCAGGCAGATAGATACATACAGCCTGTGTATTTCATTGGGACCACATGGTGATTAAGATATAATTTGTAGGGCAATGTATCTTAAGCTGGTGTTAGCCTAAAATTAACTACTGGACTAATTTCACTCTGCTCTAACTTGTTTCAGCTATTCTTTTATTTGTCTAATAATGTTTTACAGCACCATAATTTAAGAAAACTTGCAATATTTTCAGCATATGTATTTGTAAGACAATTATGTTAATGCATATACACTCTCCTTGTAATTATATGTGGTATTTTGAGTTCTGCTTTTTTTTTTAAAGGCAGAGCATATTCTTCTCAATGTAAAGATAAGTGTTTCCTCACTATAATATCTACTATAATTAAGAAAACAGGGATGTAAGCCACATACAACAAAAAAGGGCATATTTTCTGATGATATAATCTAATTATTGTGTTGAAATAAACATCCACATGGCAGTAAACAGACCTGTTAGAGTTTTCAGCTGACTGGCCCCTTACCAGCTTGGTGCCTTTGTAGCTATTTATTGACAAGAATGAAGTCCTCTTCTGTTTCTAACAGACAACAGTATGGCATGTTAGCCAAAGACCTAGCAGCAGTACAGGGGTTTGATAAAGGACTGATTGATGTTCTCTTATTTCTTCATTTGCCCACCTTTCTGTCTCCAATTTACATACTGCCGTCTGAGAAGGAGATGGCATATACTCTAGAGTTTTTCAATCAATCTTACCTTTCTTCAGCATCATTTAATCACTCAATTCACTGCTGTGAAAATGATCTGAGTGTCTCTATTTGTTAAAATCCATGATACTCTGACTGTGTAGGGAAACAGTTTCATTTTACTCCAAACTGGTAGCTACAGTAGACTTCATTAATTTAAAACAAATCAGGTGTGAAGGTTATTTATTGCTTGGCAGATTGAACACATTTTGAAAGGTTTCTCAGAATGCCTTATTTTGCAACCAAATTACACTCTCTAAAACGCTTTTTGATTGTTCAATTTTTATTTTATTTTTGTTTAGCCAAGAAATAACATAATCTTATCCTTACAAACAAGACCTTTGTTTAAAAACAATTGAAATTATTTGTTGCATGTCCAGTCAGAAGTTAATTAGTAAGGATTAAACAACATTTACTACTACCTGATCAGTGATATAGGATGTTCCCCACCACCATTTGTCTCTCCAACCAATTGCTGTATGCCAGCATGTTAACCCTTTTTATGCCATGAACAAAAGAGGACAGTCTCAAGACTGCAGGAATAATCAACACATTCAGATATTTCAGGAGCACCTCTCAAGTGGGCAGATGTATTGTATCTAAAATAGAAGTTGGTTATTAAATTCTTATGGCTGCTGCCCAGCCCTTTAATTCTTTACTATGACAAATACTGTACATTACAGGAAATGCTATTATTAAAAAAAGAAATTCAAGCACTAGAGGTGGTAACTTCGATCATCCTGTAGAAGTTGGAGTGTTTAGCTCCTTGTACTGCAAGACTCACAGCTGGTAGAAAAGTTATTTTGTAAATATAAATGTAGACTGGTTAGAGAAGAGGACTAATTTTTAAGCCTTGAAATGGTGGCTTTAAGAGTAGGGTAGGCAGTAAGATAGGAGCGTATTGAGCAGGTGAGAGTGAGTACCTAACTCATAAGAATTTTAGAGGTTTTTTTTTAGTTGTTGTTTGCACAGTTTTTTAACACAGGTCCACAGACTCTTATTGTTAATCTTTATGTACCACCCTAAGAGAGCAATGTGTTCAAAAAACAAGATAGAGATTTTCATCTTGAGAGGCTAGATGGGTAGAACTCTTACATTTGTAATAAATAACTTAATCCAAGGACAGTTTAAGGAGACAAAGCAGCTAGGTTGGGAAGTTTCAGTAGACCAGGGTGTAGCTAATTGCTCACCAATGGGGGCTCACTCAGTATTAACAACAGAAGAAATCAAGTAAATTGCCTGAAAGGAAAAAAATGAAGTACACTTGGAGTACTGCAGACTTAAATAGTAATTGGTGTGTCATAGCTACGCATAGGACACCATAGTTGACCTGCAGTATGAAAAAAAATACATTAGTAGACGTAAAGTAATCTGACATCTCAAAGGACAGCAAATTAATCATTAATAACCAAGCAAGACGTTTCCTCTTTTCTGAGAACTGAAACACAAGTACACCATTGGCCAGAGTATCTCCAGTTTGGGAAGATATCCAAATCTCAAATATTAATAATTTTTCTGCCATAAAAAACATTTAAACCCCATCTTCAGCAGCCCCACAATGTATGAGGCAGTGAAAGATGGTTACTTAAAGTATAAATCTTTTGGTCTGTTGGTAATGGTAAGTTTAGAATTATGTACATCTGTTTATGTAACTTTATAAACTTTCTGATAAAACTGTGCTAAATGGATCAGTGACTCTGTCCTGACCTGGCTATTGCTGCAATCATCAGCTGAAGTGATTACTTGCAGACTGTGCTTTATCTTTGCCAGATTTAACACCCCTGCAGAAGTGCAAATCCAGTAAGAGACAAAAGATAGAAAAGTTCTTGTAATTCACCTAATCTTCACACAGTGCAAAATTTGGTAAATCCACAAATGTGTATGGACTTCACAAAAGTTTTCTATCCCTTTGGGAAGACCACGCATAGGCTCTGCTCAAAGGGCAGGCATTTCTGGAGGCCTCATTTTTGCCAGGAGATGTGAGGAAGCTGTTGTACCTGATATGTAAGATCTGGGGTGATGACTTTGGGGAAGACAGGTCATGTGTGGTTTGCAGCTGTGCTATCAAATACACCAGTAGTGTGCACAGAGTCTGCAGTACACAAGCATTTAACCTGTGTCTTGGAATGCTAGTTTTTTTTTTTCATTCAAGTGCCATTTAGAATTTTTCTGCTTATTACATAGCAATACAATAGTTTTGAAGTAATTTTGAAAAAATATAACATACTTTGGTCCTTGTTTAGAAATTATATAAACCTTCACCATATAGACCTCAGAAATCAGCCACTACCAAAAAATCTGTGTATGGAGGTCAACAATTTCAAATGAAGACTTTGCCTTTGATTAAAATCATATTATTTCATGTTCATGGCTAACACTGAAGAAACTAGATAAGACATCTCCTTAATTAGTGAATAAAATGATCCACATAATAGGTGACTAATAAGGATGCAGCAAATGGCTTTTACAGACAATCAAAGCCTTCCTGGTTTTGCAAAGCTTATTGTTCTGCAATTATTAGGCTGTGCCTTTGACTCTCTATAAAGTATTTAATTGTCCCAGCCAGGTGTGAAGGAAAGAAAGCAAAAGAGGAGAAATGAAGCTGACTGTGAGTCCAGAATTATTGATTAGTGTCATATTGTAACAAATAAAGTCAGCAAAGTTAGTAGCATTCAGCTGAGAAAATGCCATTAAGAGAAGGGATTTTTTAAAATAAAATATTGATAAATCCTCAAAAAAAGAGAGTTTTAAAGTGGGAATTCTCAGCAAGGGAGAGGTCCCAGTATTTCATTTTATTGAAGAGCAGTGAGATTCCCAATGCTGAACAAGAATATTTTGAACCAGAATCTTCAGTGACCACTGTAATTGTGGAGAAAAAAAATTTTTCTCTTGAATCAACACAGGGATCTGCTTTTAGGGAAGGAGAGTGATTTTTGGATGTTCTGAAGCTAAAGCTTTAGTGGGGCTCACATTCCTATATGTGTGTAACCTGGCATAGAGGAATTTGTTGTTGCACTAGCTAGACATAGGCGTCTTTTCCTCAGACAAAAATCACCCATCCAAAAAGAGAGAACACAGCATCTCAACAGAGATGTAAATTCATTACTCCTATTGTGGTAAAGGAAATATGAAAATAAAAAATAAAAAAAAGGAAATGTGTGTAGAAATGCTCAAAGCAAATGGTTTGTCAAGAGAAAGCAAGCAGCAAAATATTGTTAATTTCTGGCTTCCATAGGTATGACCTAAACATGGCCTTGTCAGTAACGAAGAGAATTTGTATGCCAAAAATCATTGTATTTTGTGTGAATCATTGAAGGGACAGCAAAGACTATTATACTAATCAGAATGCTGCAACAAATTTACTGGACATGAAGCTAGCAGATTTACCTCTCGCTTCTCCCCAGTGGGGAAAAAAAATCTTTTTTCCCTAGGCCTGCATGAGCACAGGAACTGTTGAATCATTAAACCAATATTTTAGGTACATGTGCTTTTTATCCTTTTAAAAAGCACTTAAAGATTGGATTTTCAAAGCCTCTTAGCACTCATTTTCCATTTCAATGCCTCTGATAATATTTTCAGAACTCTCATCCGTGAGTTCTTTTGAAAATTTATTCACTACATGGGAAGAAAATATTTTGCAAAGTTTCTCCTAATCGATGCTGTTTTCTTGAACTCCTGACTATAATGCTTGATACCTCTTCCAAAGTAATAATCTTTGTCCTACTTTTGTAATAAAACTGAATTTGACACGAACTTCTCAGATGACAAAAAAATTTGGATGCAGAAAATTAGTATAATTTCTGTTATTTATTTTTTGATTATATGCATAGTTATTATCATTTCAGCTGTAAATATTACACTCATATTTTAAATTTTCATTTTTAAAATGTTCCTCTTTTTTTCTAGGTGATTTTTTCTTTCTCTCCTTCAGTACCTTTCTTAAAAAAATTAAAATTCAGGAAATGAAAGATGGAATAGAATAGCCATAAAAGCTAAACATTCTGTATTTTCAGAATGAAAATGTGAGGGCAAATTCTCTTTCTCCTTGTTACCACAGGATTCATTATACTGCCCCAAAAGCTATCTGTGTTATCTATAGGTGGTGAAAACATTTCTCTGTGTCTACTCAGGCATTTTGTGTGACAGGGTGGACAGTTGTCTTTGTATGAGTTAGGCAATCTAGAGGTAGCTATTTGGGAGACAAACATGTTTTAGGGCAAGTTCAGGGAGCTTTTAATCTCATCTGTGTTGAATGTCTCCTTTAGAGTTAGACAAATCATCTCCTAGGTATCCGTAAATCTCTCTATAAAGCAATAATATACAAAAAGTGCTTACATTTGATTAGGTGCATCCCACCTCAAATGTACAGACAGTTAGCTCTGATTAAAGGTCTTGCTTTAGGTGTAGGCTGTTGCCTGTGACAGTAGCAACATGGTTTTAAGCCAAAGAGGAAGAGGTTTTCCTGATCTCGTAGATGCAGCTGCAGCTTCTTCAACAATCTATTTCTTGAGGAGCTGCCTACTACAAGACCACTTTTCCCAAATGAATCCTGTTATAGAGACCAAGGAAACTTCCCAGGAATACACACACAGGGCTCTGCTGTCTTCCTATGCTACCTCACCCTTTGCTACCACCACAGACTTGGCTATTGACAGGAATTAGACTGTGTGAAAGATGTTTATTTCTATTCTGAGAATGGCAAAATTAAAAGTTGTTCAAAGTACCGAGAAGTCTTCAGCTGTCTGTAAGCAGTGCTGAGAGAAACAGCAAGTTCTAGGCTTCCTACAATGCAAGAAAAACAAAATTTTTACTTTTTAGGTGGTTCTTGAGTTATAGGAAAGGAAAATATTCAGTGAAAGGTACAAAGTGAGGGAGGCAAAGAGACACCTTAGTGGAGAGAAGGGGAGGAGAAAGTAGGTTTTTATCATACTGTGTGATAATTCAGGGAACATATAGGTAGTTTTGTAGTTTTTTTAATTCTTTCCTATCCCCATTCCTATCCCTTCACCTTCTTTCTAAAAATCTCTGTCCGTTTTCCTCCCTCTGGTCCACCCTATCTTCCACATTCATACAAGCCTTTTTGTATCCACCCTGAGAATGCCTTGTGTATTGTTATTCCTCAAAAAAGCCCCTGTTTAATCTCTTACACCTCTTGGCATGATGAGGGAAAGGGAAAGGGAGAAAAAGAAGAGGAAATTTGCTGGGACTTACAGCTTGCTCCAAAGGGGTCAGGATGTAGTGATCCAAGATCCGAGGCTTTCTTCAATCTTTGCTCTCTTTGGTTATGTCTGGGCTGTTGGTGCACAAGGTTCAGTACCTGTATCACAGTCTTAGTTGTCCTTTACATCTCTTTGCCACCTCCCTCTGTTGACCTCCACACATCCCCATAACAATAAAGTCATTTAGGCTAATTCTGCATCTCTGGGGATAAGAGGATAGAGAGCATGCCGATGACAAACAAGTTGCCATTCTAGGCAGCTGCCAATTCTGCCTCTGCAATAAAATGGCCTGTGTCATCTTCTGCCATCCTCCTGCACTCAGAAAAGGACGAAGGGAATACTTGGTATGTAACAAAAATACAGAAGGGAAAGTAATAGAAACCGTTTTTGTGAAGCAGAAAATCTTCCTTTTCTTCTGGCACTGATTTCAGGTACAATATTGTGTTTTACAGAAAAGATTAACAGAATTGTTCAATTGCCTTCAAAATAATCTCAGGAATTAGACATTCTTTTCATATTTTCAAGTTCTCTGAAGTATACATTGATAATGAATTGCAGCTAGATATATGTTGCAGTACATTAGTTATTAGCAGCAGCTCTAATCTTTCTGCTTTGTGTTAAAGAGTCATACAAAGAACACTAGAAAAATTACTTTTATAATTTTAAGGCATATATCATATTTTAATTTAAACTTCACAGCAAAGTAAGTTCTTTGACTTCCTAAATAAGCAGTCCAATTTTAAATCATGCAAGGACGAATAGCTGGACCAAAAATTTCACTCAGTTTCAGAATTACTCTGAAGTCATGGCCAAAAATTATATATAATTACACATAACTACAAAAGGTTTTCTCCATCTACTGGGTGCCCCATTATTTTCTGCTTCATTAGTAATAACACTTATTATTCCCTGAGAGATAGCACAAATTATAATTATAGGTTATTTTGGGGCTTTCATTAGAATCTCCTGGTTTTATGTGCAGATGAATCTCAGAACAATCCTTCTTTGGGGGTAAAATTTTCCAAGTTTGGTCTCGCCTAAATGTTTGGCTTGGTTTGCGTTTTGAGGTATGAAAGTTCTGAGGTAAGTAACTCCAGGTGTTTTGGAGGGAAGAATAAATGTAACTCTTCAATCTCACTATAAGCTTCTTTTTTCTTAATAAATCAGTTGCTGGGGAAAAAATGCCCTCTTAGGCCCTGTGGTTTGGAAGTGAGAGCTTAAAGAAATCAGAATGTTTTAAACCATTGACTTATATGCTGGCAATGCTGGGATGCTCTGCAGACCACCTAGGTAGCCTCACTGGCCACGGGCCTCTGGAAAGTGAACCCATTCCTCTGGCCTGATTTCCCTTCCCAGCAGTGAATCTGCCTTTGCTGACAGATTTATGGCACCCAGTGTAAAAAAAGTGGCCTCAGCTATCAGACCAACGCTCCTCAGTACCTGTGCTCATGATGTTCCTCAGGGTCAGCCCCTTGTGAACTGACAGATGTGACCCTCTGGCAGAGGCTGGAGTCTGTTTTTCCTTGCTTCCTTCCTTGTTTCTTTCTTTGCTTTATTTCTTTCCTCTTGCTGTTTTCTTTCCTGCCTGGTAGTATAGGGTCCTCCTGAATTCTGTGTAATTCCTGCAAGGATGCAATTAGACTGATGGAACAAATGGAGTAAAATCCAAGATTTTCTAATCAGCACAGGCTTCTACTGCCTGTTCATAATTTTCCAAGACATGAAATACCCTGAAAACTTCACCCAGGTTTATGTTTCACTGAGAACCATGTAGTTCAACTAGTTGAATAATACAAGGGAAATGACAAGGCATCACACCATTCATGGAGCCCCTCACAGGCAATGGGAAGGGCAGCATGTCCTTCTCAGTTCTGCTTCTGTCTGTGGCACCAGGCAGGAGGCACCGAGCCCTTACTGTGAATCACTGCCATCCATTAGAGTCCTGGCAGATGAAACACAGCCCTAAGATACTGGTGAGTGATTCCACGTGAAAAAGACAATCTTAGCAGCCCTAAGACAACATAGTTATTCCAAAAGTTCTTCGCTACCTTTTTGTCCTGTGATTCTCTTCCAATATCTAGCTCTATCTTACCAAGATCTCTACCTCAGACTGCCCTGACTTCATCCAGCCTAATTTCAAGATGCATCTTGGCCAAAAGCTGTTTGGAAAGGGCAGGTGTTCAGATTGGGGCAGAAGCTTGCCGACGCTTCCTCTGCTGCCTTGACTGAGGCGAAAGAGGCCATGCTTGCCACTGGCTCACACTGAGAAAGTCTCTCTCCAGTATTGCTGTTACAAGGCAGAGGTTGTGACAGCTGTAACACACATAGCCCCAGGCAGAGCCATCCTGCTTCCACTGCCACAAATAGCTTTCCCACTTCAGGGTTATTTCAACTTGCAAATGGCTGTCTTTGGAAATATATGTCTTTTTCAAGCCAAAGCTATTACAGAAGAGGATGAACTAACAGTATAAAGATGGTTCCCTGGAAAGATTCACAGCCTCATTTAATCTCATTTCTCCATTAGAATGCTGTGTTGCTGATGGGCCTTAAAGAGAAGATTATTTTCTTCATCTCGAGAGGTGAGTACAGAAAAGGTCTCTTTCTGAGATATCTGGAAAAGTCTAATGCAAGGGCTGTGAGCCTAGTACTTTGTAGAAAGTTAAACACAAACCTAAGGAGTGTTTGGATGCATTTTTTTTTTTGCATTTTGAGTTCTATTGTATAGCCTAGCCTATGCTTTTCTGTCTATACAAACTGCTTGAATTCTGGAAAACTACTTGACATTGCCTACCTATTGTGGATTTTTTGCTTTATAGGAAAGTGAAGTTTGGCTTCATTCCTCTGTGACTTTCAGAGTTCACATGGGGAGATTTTTGTGACATCTGTCTGGTAATGGAGTGCTGAGCTATGGGGACTCCTGTTAGCTGAGAACTTGTCTGAAGACTGTAGGGCAGAGAACAACTAAGTTTTCTGTTGTAAGCTGTCACAAAATCAAAAATCAACAGGAATAAAGTGAACAAAGTGTATTGTGTCCCTTGACACACAGACATGGGAAAGGGCCTCATGTCCCATGCCTCCTGCCCTTAAACAGATATACTCTGAACATTCTAACTTGCACTGTGCTTTGCCATACATCTTTGTACTGGCACATGCCTGGATTCCCAAACACATCTGTAGCATCCCTCCATGGAAAAAATATTTATGCTTTAATGCCCAGTTGGATAAATAAATAAAGAACTACCCTTGTCCCCCACCGAAAAAAAAAAGTTTAAATGGTCTAAATTCATCAGCACAATTTTGTGCTCCTTTTGGCCCCAAAATGCTATAGTAGCAGTTTGAGTAAATCTAGAACACAACATTTAACTCATGACCAAATTGTCCTTAACTTGTCCCATAACTTATAGGCAAAATGTTTTATTCATTTATGAGGCATAATTTAGTCCTGGCTGGTGGGATAATGCCTTGTGGCAAATATGTGTGGTTCAAGGGGAGTATTAGAAGGGTCCTGCCAGGGAGTGGCTACTACTTCTGAGTTAGGTAGTATGTCCAAACAATTTGCATCCTGCACCACACAAAAGTCTGTGGGGTATTCTGGAGTTCTGTATGAATGTATACAGTGCTTGTAGGTAAATTGTTCCAGCCTAGAGCTTTCTCACTTAGATAAAAACTGGGTGACATCTAGCACAGCAGTTTCGTCTTGCCTCATTCTATCTCCTTTATGTGTCCATCATTACAGTATTAAATTATCACTTTTATAATTCTTCTTCTTCTAGAAAATAACATAGGAAGACATAATATTACTTATCTTCTGAATGTAGCCTGGTCCTTCAGGTCAACATATCTTCAGCTCCTATTCTTAAAAGCCTATCATGCACAAGGGACTGGAAAGGCTATTAATAAGCCTTCCAGTATAATAGGTAAATATTTATAAATAGAAGACATACTATTTACCTGATAAATGCCCTGCCAGAGCTGTTCTGGTATTTTGCACTTTGTAAATATGTGTTCAAGAGGATCTCATTATTTTTAATTGTGTATTGTGAATACTTCTGCTTATAAAGATTGCTAAATTGATACCAGTTAAATACATCCAAAGCTTTGATAGATGAAGTTCAGAAGAACACTGACCTAACACTGACCTCATCTTCTACCTGAGAGGAACAGCGGCATCAGGTGTTGAGAGCTAGTTCATTATTCATTTCTTCATAGGTATATGCCTTGTTTCAATTTAAGTTGTCTTGTTGGTTCTGCATGGTGATATATTCCTTGGCATGGCAGATGAAGGGGCTGAGTTAAATCCATTTTATGAAGGTCATCCACAGCCTTGAACCTTGATCTCAGTAGTGAGATGCAAGTATTTTATTCTTCTACCTTCTCACATAGAGTGGTAGAACATAATTTTTTTAAACTAAAGTCAAGCACTCTTGTGTTGAATGGCCCGTAACAGCCTGTCATTGATGTTTATATTAAAACTTTATTAAATAAGAAGACAGAGCTGGTCCAAGAGCTTTATTGCAGGAAACACATTCAGGCAATACGATCAAAACTTGTTAAATATACATAGTAAAAAAATCTAGAAACTGCTGGTGTTAAAAAAAATGTTTCCAAATTAAATGCTCATTTGTTTGAATTCCTGCTTTTTTTTTCAACTTAAAAAGGATGATAGCTTGTTTTACAGGTAATCAAATTCATAACGGGCAGGATGTCACTTGGTGGATGTAACTTTTTCCCTTTCATGTGGTTGTTCTGTATGTGATAACTGTTGTTGTTTTCCACTTGAGCTGTGCACTGTGATCCACATGGGAGGTCTGTTGCACCATTTCCCATTTTGTTTCATTGTACTCTGAGTTTTTACCAGATTCCTTTCTGAAAAAAAGGAAACTATATTCTTGGCTGAAACCAGCTGCATTCTGGAATCCTGCTGCCTCCCATTGTTTTCAGAAGGTTTTCTAGTTTTTCATCTACTCAGTTGGTCTTGCTATTTTTGTTTATTTTGTTGCTAAAGAGTAATGGGAGGCATATTAGTATTGTCTCCCAATTTTTGGCAATTACTGTTGACAAGCTACTATAAAATTCTGGTATTTCTCAAAAATAGCACATACATTTCAAAGCAACAAGAAATGAATTGACATTTAGAATGCACTAAAAACAAAAGAAAACTTGTGAGTAATGCACTGAATTTTAAGATGTACTTGCTTAAATTTCCTGTATTTTAGATTCTAAGGAAATAAACCAGTAATGACTTTGCATCATAACTTAAATCAATCCACTATTCTGATGCAAGGCTCCCTAAAGAAAATGCACCCTTTGAAAAAGAGATCAATTTTAGTATGGTAATGAAGTAACAATTTGCTAAATACAAGTCTAGTGGCCTATGAAAAGCAGAGAGAAAAACAGTCTTCCATGTGACTGGTGTTCTTTAAAAGGAAATAGAAAAACAAACCTCTATTTCTAATTCTTACAGAACCCCCTGAATTTTTTACCTCTTTTGATTTTCCTTTATACTGAGAATTTTAAAAATACTGGTGTGACCAGTAAATGACCGTTCCAGTCAAGCAAGGAACAAAGTCCTTCATTCTGGCTGAAAAAGTTCACTCCTTGCTTCAGAAAAATTCATTCTTTTGCTTAAGTAGACCTATTGTATAATTTGGATATTTTCCAGTATTTTCCTGTTATTTTCAAGCATGCCATCGTGATCTTATACTCTCTTGCCAAAGAAAGAGGCTGTACCTCTGCTATAAAACTTCATAGCTTGATAATGATTTATATAGCACCAATATAAGTGTTCTGATAATTGTCAGTTAACTCTTTCTGGTAATTCAGCTATCTGTCAGGTGATTCAGTTAATAATAGACACTCAGGCAGACACATTTAAAAAACAAAACAAAACAAAACAAAAAAACCCCAAACCAATGAACCAACGAAAAAACCAAAGCCCTCAAAAAGCAAAATGCTGACAAAAAGCTGTAAATCCAGGCAGGAAAAGCAGCAAATTCTTATACCTGCTATGGTTTCAACTCAGCTGTCTTCTATCAATGATGTTACAGAAAGGGAGAGTAGAGAAAAAAATTTATTTGCTATGTGGATGATGAAAAAAGATTTTTTAGTCAGTCAATTTTTTTTGCAAGAAATGTATCCTTCCAGTCTTTTGTCATCATAATGTCTGGTAACACATAGAGTGCAATGGTAAAGTGTTTCTGTATGATGGAGAGGAATAGTTTATATTTGAAGAAAATGAACACCAAATATAAGCAGATGACTACAGAAATCATTGGGGCTATTTACTAGATAGTCAAATAAAACTAGTTAACTAGAGAAATCAAATCCTGTTTCACCTAGAAATATCTAGGATATTTCTCCACAAAATGCTTCATTTTTCAAAGAGGATACAATACGATCCCTTGGGTAAGTAAAGGCAAAAATATCTTGGATTTGCCTGCTGCATAACTCCAGTATTTGATAATGCTATTGGAGTAGACATGAAGGTCTGTAGGCAAGGCTAGATTTCTTTAGTCAGAGCAGAAGAAAGCATTGCCTGATACTTTTTCTCTGTCAGAACTAAGGGTTTCTAGTTCTCAAATTGCCATAGCTGATTTACTTAAAAAAAATCTTACTTATTCACCCATATTTGAGAGCTAACCTGGAAAAAACCAACAACTTCTTTTGAGCTAAATGATGATATTGTATCCACCATGTATCCTTTCATAACCAAAGACTCAAACACTTCAAAAATCTGGGCACCCTAAGAAATATTTGCTATATTACCAGCTTCCCAACAAAGATAGCTAAAATCCAGAATAATCTGCTCTGGGATACTTAGGTGTTGCTTCTGGGTCAAATTTTTTAACTGGAAGATGCAGATTGCATGAGATTTGGACCTGCAGGAATGGCTTTTAGGTGAAAATGCTTTCACACATTTATATTGTGCTTGGCATTTTTGAGACTGGTTTCTTCCGTGAACTCTTAGATTATGTTTGGAGGCTGGAATGAGATCAAGCTCATTCTCAACATAAAAGGCATGAACAAGAGAAAATTACAAGCCTGTATTTTTGTGTAGCTGAAATATGGATTTGGCTTGATTGCACAGTCTTTATTCATATTAATAAACACTTATCAAGGAAAGCAAGCTATGAGTTTCAATAGGAGAAAAAAGCCTCAATCCCAACCACAAAACAACCTAACAAAAAACTCAATGACTACTGTGAATAAGTATTCATCCACAGAAGAAAGTTTTGCACAGTCTAGCCCAGTTAATAGTAAACAATTACAGACACTTGAATATCTTTTGTATGATTCTCAGCCAGAAAGCCTTGAGGAAAGAATACTCTGTTTTCTTTCTGAAAGAAAGAAGAAAAGCCAGTTCTGATCAGCCTTATTTGCATGTCATTTACCCATAATTCCACCAGCTAGCTTTTGATTTTTTGATTTATTTGTGCCGGTGGGTGGTTTGGCACATTACTGCTCCCAGGAATAAGAGAGGTATAAAGTTGGTTTGGAAGCTACCTTTTCCTCTCAGCTGTGACAAGTGTAAACTCAGCATAGCTGAATGCTCTGAGTTGGCCCTACAAAAATACTTTGGCACTTAAAGCAGCATCAAATCCAAGATCCAGTTCAGTTTCTTGCTGCCTAACCTTGCAGCTCCTTCCATTTTTTAAGAATAAAAGCTTCTTGATACTCATCTAGGTAATTAAATGTCTCCTTGTGGATGTTCCAAGAATTGCCTACACCCAGACTATGTTGCCCTTTTTGTATTTCAAACCTATAGATTTACAAACTTGCATGTTTTTTTTCTTTTACTTTTTCATTGTGCGATCTGCGATTTTTCATTGTGCTGTGAACACAATACTTAGTTTATTAAAACATGATGTGAGCTGATAGTGGATGCCTCCACTACTGGGCACTCTCTTCTTCTTCCTCTTTAGCATGCTGAGTCTTCAACTACATGTGCAATTGGATTGTCTGAACAGAAAGGACAGAAGTAATAGAGTTATACCAAGAAATACTCTACAGCTTTTCACTGGAGTACGTATCAAAGGATGGTGACGTATAGGCTAAACCCTCAGGGAACAGAAGAAAGATTTCATCCCATATGCCAGCAACAAACTGCTGAATATAAAAGGAACACCTTCAAGAGCTGTTGGTGTATTTTACAGGATGCATACATATGGCTTAATGAGTTTTTGTATCTGTGAATTGAAAATGGGAGGGTTTGTCTTCCTACAGCCAGAGGTGGATGCCTAATTCATTTTGGATGGTCATTCTTAAAGCTCAGCTTGAGAACGTTCTGTTCAGCAGTCTGGCTTCCTTGGAACTATTTTGGGAAGCCAGCTCTGGCCCTGGAGGTAGATTAGGGGCCTGACTCAGGGCTTTGAGGTCCTCATCTTTGAGCAGCTAGCTGCCAGGTTAGTTGTGTTATTTACCCCAAGAGAGAGACACTTCTGGCCTTAGCCGATCTAATTAAACCAATCTAGCATGGCTTTATGTTATGTGCATTAGGAACAAATGTAACAGTTACTCACTGAATAATTATAAAAGATTATACTGGAGAATCAGACTTCCCTGGTCCTCTAAGATATTCTTGTTGTCAATTTTAAAAAATAGAGTTTAATAAAACTCTAGTTCCATAAACTTTTTATCTTCAACAGAACGTGCTGCATATAAATAAGTATTTGCTTTCATTTACATCTGTGTATTTTCTCCAATAAATGGTCAATAAATTTTTTTCAGGATGTCACTGGTGTTTGGTTCATGGTTGCTGTGGCAAGTCAATTAATATGTATGTTAATTTGAGTAACTGTAGTAGTAATAGTGGAGGAATGATCAAGAAATATTTCAAAAGTTAATGTGATACGTAATCAGATAACAACCTTAAATATCCATGAACAGTAAATAAAAAGCTACACATAGACCAATTTTTCTGTGATCACATCTCATCCTGCTCACCCTTTTTCCTGTTCCTGCTTTCTGAGTATTCACAAATGTTTCTAGGCTTCACATCACTTTGATCCTAAGTAAATGACACTAAATCCATTCCCTTAGTTTTAGAAATAATTCTCCCTGACAGGTTCAGTCTGCCACAGACTGGGCACTGACTGTAAGTTTTAAATGGAATGGAAAATATACTTTCATTGAGGAGAAAACTGCATGCACAGAAAGAGGTTTTTCCCTTCTTTTAAAAAAGTTCCTGGTTGTTCAACAGTAAATCTGGAAATGGTCATTAATACAACACTGCATGGTTCGCTCAATTTACACCCCTTGCCCAATGAGGAATATCAGGTTAAAGCTCTTTCAGCAATTTGACTCATACATTCTTTGATGTGAGTACAACAAAACTAAGCAGCAGCTGAGCAGTGATTTGTGCTGGATGCTTTAAGTGATAGATGTGAGTGCACCTTAATCTTTTCGTGAATCTAGCTCTTCATTGCTAGTTATTTCAACTTGAAACACTCGGGCTCTTATTTGCAGAAGTACTGAACACTCCAAGCTGTATGTAAGTTGATAGACAATCTATTAGAAAAGAGTTACATAGAATTTGAATTACTTTGAAAAAAAAAGAGTATTTACCATACAGTACCTAGGCAATAGTAGAGTTAACACTTTTAGTTTAATCCCAATATGCCTTCATATTTTGAGTGGACAGTGAAATAAAATAATGCCTGGAGTCACACAAAGACTGAAGAAGATAAAAGGAATGTTCAGCTTTTTCTGAGGAGAGATAAAGGGCCAATGGAAAAAAAAAAAAAACCATGTACACAATTATGTAGTTAATTTTTCATAGTATGCAATTATACTAAGAGGAGAACTGAATTTGTTTGGGCAACTTATATTTTGGCATTTCTTAAAATTAACTGGCAGCTTTCCAATCTGAAGTACAGTTACACATAACAAAACATACCAGTTATCAGGAATATGCTCATCTGTGCATACAAAAGTATAATTTTGATGTTTATGTCACTAATTTGCTTGACTGCTTTAGAACAGACACAGATTTAAAAAGATTCTTTCATTGTAGCTATACTTGCGTATTTTAGAGGATGCATTTCAGCTTGAAAGTAGAGATCGAAATAGCTTCTATATATGATGATGAGTTGTGGAGTAACAATATTTGTCCCCTGAGAAGATGTAGTTGGTGAAGGGATGCATAAGCCTATGCCAGTTGTGTTCATTCCAAGGAAGTGGGAATGATCGTGAGAAAGGTGTACAGATGGTCAAGGCATTTCAGCATGGGTGAGATTATCATTTATATCAAACTGTGATCTGGGAGGCCTGAATCAGTACTTATACCACTTATGAATGCTGAAGAGTCTGAACAGCTCATTAGAAAAGAGTGACAACCTTTGATGACCTTGTTGCTACTTGGACTGCTGTTCTGCCTCAGCAGACTGGGTTACAGACAAAACGGATTTCTCCAAGCCATATGCATCCTTGGCCTCAGGAAAACACACTGAAGTCCACCTGGCTGACAAATTAATTTATTCCCCAACTTTCATTCCAGGTTGCTAGTGATTAGCATGATTTTTCCGTAAAATCATGTCTTAGCTTTCAATTATATGTTAATTTTTAAAAGATGCTTTGGATACAAGTAAAAATGTTTGGCTTGATTTTTAACACAGAGCTTTTTGTTCCACTTCAGTGCATTTTTATTGCTTCTGTTCTTAATTGTGCTTTCTTGTCCAAGAACACAGAAACAATTTTGTTGACACCATCTTGACCTAGTATTGGACACTACAGTGTATGAAAAAGTAATTCTATGTTCACGTCACTGTACAAAACTTCACTTTAGATACCTGGCAATATCATGGCTTTCACACTCTAATTCATTTACTTTATGCACCTGTACAGTAAACATATATTATTTTCATTTGATAGTTGTAGAAACTGACGTACATAGCAATATGTTTCCAGAACGTCTTTAGAAATCTAGGGATTAAACCTAGGTCTCCTGAATCCATCTGTGAGTCATGGTGCAGTCTGTCTAAGCAGATGACTGTGCCCTGCATCAGCTGAATCTCCTAGCTGCTTTGAAGTGCATGATCTGTGCAGCTTTTGAAGAATAACTTTTCAGAGAAAAAAATAAAAAGGTGCATGCATGAATAAGGATTGAAAACCAAGGAAGGCAGAAAAAAACTATAAAGCTTTTCTTCCTATTTATCCCAGAAGTAAAGCAGAATATTGAACTGCTATTCCCTGAAAAATGAATATGTTCATTTGGGACCCAGTTGTGTTTGCCTGTAAGATGCTTCCTGTGACTAGTAGAGGATGAAAAGTGCCAGAAGACTGCACAGCCTTTGTTTGTCCCTATTTTGGTTGCTTATGAGCCTTGTACATGGTCCACGTAGGGATTATCACAGGCTGTTCTTAAAAAAAACCCAACAAAAAAAGTTTGGCATTGTTTACATATTGTTTTCATTCCCCAGCTAGGAGAGCCTCAGAAAAGTGAAGAATTGTATGCTTTTTTTTTCAACCAAAGAACAACTCAATTTAGCTTTTGTCACAAACACTTCCTCTCATATCCTTGTTTCCCATGAAAGTTGCTCATTTGAGTACTGCTAAAATACATCTCTGGATTGCATTCTGACTGCACAAAATCACAGTTTTAGGACCATGACAGCAAAAAGGGTATGAGCAGGGTTTAGTTTATTCCGGTAGGTTTTG
This sequence comes from Drymodes brunneopygia, assembly GCA_013400955.1. Classification (NCBI taxonomy): domain Eukaryota; kingdom Metazoa; phylum Chordata; class Aves; order Passeriformes; family Petroicidae; genus Drymodes; species Drymodes brunneopygia. Next base: position 78,157 of record VZTZ01030514.1, read on the forward strand.
GATACGGACCAGAGAGTATTTTAATGCAATTACCTTGAGTTAGACATTCTCTTTTCTCTGTCTATTCTTTGCATTAGGCTGTGATTTGGCTCTGGATAATGCTTCATGTTTCAGTCACTGAAAAGCAGTTTTTACTTTCTAAGTTACTGCTTAGCAGGTAGAAAAAGTCTGTACTCCTGAGGCTGAAGATCATCAGTTCTATTTCCAATTCTGAATGCATAAGGTTGCCTGAAAAACATGGTGTTCGGAGATGGACCCAGATTCTTACAATGGTAAGGAGAGTAGAGTTTTGTTTCAGAATTTTGTACTTCAGGGCAACACATCCTACCTAAATGGAAAGGAAAATTAAAACACAGACTACACCTTGAATTTCTCAGACGGAAGGCCAGGTGCAGTATGACACCTGAATTCCATACATGTTCAAAAAGTTATAAAAATCTTCACCTTTTACTGATTCTGCTGCTCAGCATTTCTACCACATAAAGTTACAGTATAATTTCACTGATCTGACACATCTTCCTTTGGGATTGGGCATAATGGTCTTTCTAGCTTTTAAAGTATTTTTCTTTAGAATGATGGAAAGACAAGCAGATTTTAAAATCCACTGCCATTTTAATGGGAAAATCATACACCAGCTGGTTCAAATTGTATGAAGAATGCAACATGTTTGAACATGCCATTTTAGAATGTGCTTATGTGATTTGCTCCAACAATTAATCAATGAAATTTAAGCAGTTTGGGAAATAAGTTGCTCATTTTTGAACTAGAGGCTTAGATAGTCTTTCCTTAAAACCCAAAAGCCCCAGAGCACAGTAAAGTTTGAAAGTTACTGTTGGAGGCTGACACAAGCATTTTGTGGGATGACACAATTAGTGGCATCACAGATACAGTCAAATATTTTCCTATTAGTCCATCTGTCTGTTGAATTTGTTTAATAATTTCACCTCGCTGGCCACAGACACTACAGACTCTAAACATTCCCAAATTTAGGCCACAATCTAGTTTAAGAAATTCACTGATTGTCATGTCTAGGGAAAGAGTCCCAAAAAACCCCTTAAATGATGCTATGATATGGACGAATAAAATTATTTACAGAGTCTGAAATACAAAAATAAAATTCTCAATTCCTTCTAAAGTGTGTAGTTTTGTACAAGTGGATCTCATTATCTAGACCCCATCTACTCCGAGTTTTTTTCTCATTAACCAGTCATCCCTTTATTTTTCATCAGGAAAATAGTTTTCAGGAGATGGCTTGATCCATGGACACAGATCAGATGCAGATCTTTGTAAAGAGACATTAGTGTCAAAAAGTGCTCCAGCTTTGATCTAACACTAAATCTTTTCTTGGTCAAATTATTGTTTGCCTCAGGAAAGGTAGTAAACTTCTGAATGTGTGAAGCAAAAGTAGTGTTGTAAGGCTTTTAATATGGATCCCAGATGTTTTACATTGACATTTATTATCCAGAAAAAGTATAAGTCAGCAAAACCACAGGTGGTCTTTTTTGTTGTCACAATTTTCATGACAGTAAGAGTGGATGAAACTCCTGGAAACAGTGTATTTCTTGCCCTGGTCTCTGGACCAATGAAAATGAAGGAAGAAATGCAATTTTCTAGTAGCAGATTCTCAGTATTGTGTTTGTCTCTGGAAATATTTGCATATTCTCTACTCCTTATATTCCATATATATAAAGGTTTTCAGCTCATGCCTTAGAATGTGGATATGTAAGTGTACATATTGTTTTAATATTAGGAATGATTTTTGGAATGTGGGTAACCTTTTGGTATATATTGCTGGAAAGTTAATCTTAACAAAATTATTGTGTCTATTGTCCAAATTACTTTGCCAAAGGTCTCCAAGACATTATAACAGGGAGAAAGTAAATATTTATTATCCTATAACCATGTTTTATTAGCCTGTAATCTAACGTCTATTTCACAACAGTAGATGATGATTTTTCATTGTAAGTAAATAGCTAAACAAATCATCTGCTATGTAGTAGGAAGAAATCTGTCATCTCCTAAAAAATAGTGGGAGTATTTTGACTAAGACCAACTGGTGTGAAAGGCCATCATGGGAAGGTCTTTCATCAACAGTTTTGAAAATAGAAAATGTTTTCATGAGGTCATGAAAGGAAGTATGGATCTCAGTAACTGGCAGGAAACATAGTGAAACATCTACTTGCAATGAACCAAATAAGACTGGAGCAAATAAAACTGATTATATCGTGTATCAAGCATGCATATAAAATTTTCTGCCTCTTTCAAACAAAAGATACTTAAATAGACTAAAAAGAAAGATAAGTTGTGCATCAGAATAACACACTGTTTGAACCCTGAGGAAGAAAAAGAGTGATAAACAAATGTACATGTGAAGTATTCTGAGGGAATCTTAAGGAAACACCCAGATATCCAGTACAAAAATGACACAATATATTTTAACCATGTCACTAATATTTTACAGTTTTCTGTGACTTTAACCAAGCACGTCAAATAATACCTTGATGTAATAAAATTAATTTGTCCATAGCGAATTTTACAGAATATTTTGAGTTGTAAGGGACCCACAGGGATCATCAAGTTCAGCTCTTAACTGAATGGCCCATATGGGGATTAAACCCTCAACCTTGGTGTTATTGGCACCAGCCTCTAATCAACTGACCTAATATATGTAATACAGTATGAAAAATTGCAGCTTCAGCCATGCTACTGATATCCTATTAAGTAGGGAAAAGGAAAAGAAAATAGCTTGAATTCTACATGACACATGTAGCAGTGTGTCACTAACAAGTGGGAGACTTGAGAATGAAGCAATGTATTCAAATATCTTTTAAGGTCAGTACAAACATATTGATTTCGGAAACATTTGAGAAAGAAATCAAAGGGAGAATCTGAGAACAAGTTAAAGGAAAACCACAAACATAAATTATTGTTTTTTCATGGAATTCCTAAATACACTGTAATAAGTATCATCCTTTTAGATGCCTCCTTAATCCATTATATCCAATTAAAAAATAATAAATCAAATCACCATCCTGCTTACCAATATTTATTGTACTAGATATCTTGATATATGCTTTTTAAATACTTAGTCAAAATAAATTTGAATTTATACACAGTAACAGACTGAAATGTCAAGAAAGAACTCTTCATTATCCTGGACATGTTATTCAGCAACAATGTCAGAAGATTTAACATTTGTTTTTTTCTTCATTAACATTAATGCTTTTTTCTTTTTTTCCCCCAGGCAAAGCATCAATCCCTAACCCATTTAAATACAAGGAAATGGCACACAGGATCAACACCTTAGCTTGACCACCTCTAGGACATATATGGAACTTTTTCTACCAGAGTCTGTTTCCTCTAGGTAATGAGAATACCTTTGAATATAATAATTCATCTCTCATTTCCTTATAGGATTAATAAATGCTTTGTTCAGGCATTTATGTAAGGTCTAGCAGAACTATATCAGATGCATCGAAATAAATATACGGGCCTTATGTAAAAATATCCTTAAGACATAATTTTTCAGTCATGTCTACCTAAAAATCCTTACTGACAGTACAGTATTGGTAATTGCTGATAAGACAATTTTCTAGCATGTTGAACAACATTGTCTCATACTGAATCTGTCCATCTGCTGTATCCTTTTTTGAAATAATAATAAAGTTATAATATTTAAATGACAGAATAATCTTTTGCGTGCGTGTATGTGTATTGTCTAGTACATTCAAATCCTTCTCCATGATGATAAGTGCATTCCTTCATTTCACTATAATAACATTGTGATGGATTTCACTCCTTTGGAAAATATATATTAAAAGTAACGAGGGATGGCATTATTTTTTCCTCTGGTAGTTGAGATAAAACAACAGTGAATTGTGTTTCCTTGAATTACCTAATTGTAAATATGATTTCTAGTCTTCTGAAACAGAAAAAAAATCCTGTTTGAAGAAAAATAAAACAACCAAGGAATTTGAAACCCTACTTCTAATCATCTGAAACTCTGATTTCCTTTCATCATAAATTGCTGATAACTGTTTCACTGGCATTAACCAATATTGCTCTGTAAAATCACTGCAAATATAGACAAATAAAGAGGTAGACTTAATTCTGGAAAGCATATTTTTTTAATACTCATTCATAGTCAGAAAAACCAGGGTATAATTTTACTGTGCCATGCATAGTGGCTGAAGACCTCTATGTGAGTGTGTACAAAGAAATAGTGTCTTAAAAGATGTGTCTTTTTGGGATTTTTGAACAAATAAGGTGTGATGTTATGACTGATGGGTGGTATTACTGCTTTGTCTGTTCAGTTTGCAGAATGTTACATTCAGTTAGACAGATGTTTGTGGGCAGCAGAGACGGAGACTGCCAGTTTGCCTTGGACGCTACTGAAGAGAAAACACCGAAGTGTGAGGAAACTCCCCCAGAAGGAAAGGGAGATTGCTGCATGTCCAGTTACTGGGCAAGGAGAGCTGGGATAAGGTAGTGCCTGGTCTTTAGTATGAGGCAGGCAGGGAGTGAGGAAGATGGCAAGCTTGCAGCACGAGGGCAGATGGAAACCTGAAAAATCAGAAAGACAGTCAGACTTCCAAAAGGACAGAAAAACATGTCTTTATCTAAAGGCCCAGAGGAAGCTAAGTGTGGTTTGTTTAAATTTTGGAAATTATAGGAGAGTTCTGGACTGTGAGAGAGGATGACTGGCTTTGCAAGGATTCCTGGGAAACACTTGTTGACAACACCTATATATTAATCCACCCCCAAAATTAAATGTTATACAGTCTATATTCTCATAATCAATAGCACTGGGTATTTAAAGGTCTTCAGCTATTTCTGTGACAAAAAACTGTGGCTAATTCAAGGTCCCACAACTGATATAAAGATTTCTCTTTCTTTAGCTCATATCAAGGAAGAAAGATTGTGCTGATGCTTTCTAACACCTTAGCTGCAAGGGCAGAGAGAAAAATTGCTCGGGAAGCTAACTGCTGTCCCCTCATCTTCCATCCCACTTCAGACTGTTGCTTCATAGTCCTCTGATTTTGTGCAGCAGCTACAAAATATTTTTCTTGTGTTTGCTCTTTTGACAGATACACAAATCCCTGCAGTGCATGTCTGGTGCCTCTGCCAGCGAGGACAGCAGCTGGTGATCAATATGAGGTTTAAAAGTTAAAAGCTCTACTCCAAAGATTTCTGTCCATAGTGGTGACATGGTGTTTTCTAATTATTGTGAGATGCCGAATGACTCCAAGAACTTAATTTTTTTCTATACTATATGGAAAAGAAATGTTTCTCACAAGGCTACAAAAAACACAATGGAAGCATTAACAACATGAATTAAATTGCAAGAACTGGAGTGGCCTAAAAATAGAGGGATTTACATGAAAAAATATGGGGTTTTTTTGTTCTTTTTCTTAATCCCTCCCTTTTTAAGTTCACCATAGCTAAAACAAAAGAAAAAATGAGAAATTAAAAACTTTTGAGAAACACTGTCTTCAAAGATGACTTAATAATCAACACTGCTTCCCGAAATTTTCATTCAAGTTGTTTTGGAAGCACTTTTTTCAGTGTATTTGACAAGAACTGTCCTGAATGGTGAGGTGGTTTGACCTTGGCTAGCTTCTAGACTCCTACTTGCTCTCTCATTTGCCCTTTTCAATAGGTCAGTAGATAAAAGAAGATGAAAAAGCTTGTGGGTCAAGATAAAGAGATCACTTACCCATTACTGTGGTGGGCACAGCAGATGCAACTTGAGGAAAATTAACTTTCTGCCAATTAAAATAGAGCTGTGTAGTAAGAAACAAAGAGAAATTGGACTAGCACCTCTTCCTCAATTTGTTTTTTGGTCTGGTCTCATGTTTACACCTTCACTGCCATGTCCTTTACCACCACACCATTCAGGGATGCATGGGAGGGTTGAAGAACAGGTGTTACATTCATAATTTTTCTACCTCTCCTTTTTCCGCACACTTTCCTTCTGCTCTAGCATGGACCCTCCACGGGCCATAGTTCCTGCCAGAAGAGTGCTCCTGTGTGGGCTCTCTGTGAGCTGCAGTTCCTTCAGGGCATGACCATATGCTCCAACATGGGGCCCTTTGAGGGCTACAGGGGAATCTCCTTCTTGTCTGATCCTGCTGTTCACAGAGCTATTTGTCATACTTTTTTTCCTCACTCCTCACTGTCTAGGCATGTGTAGTGGTTTCAGTTGGCCTATTTGAGTTTCTGGTTAAATGTCAGCACACTTACCAAAAGTTATCTGATTTTTGCTGGGAGATAAGGATTAGGAGTAGGCAAAGCAGGCTCAAACTTTAAGAATATAAGGCAAGTTTATTAATAAACCTAAGACAAAGAGAAAAACCAAGAAGAACCAGAACAAAACCCTCAGACCACCCTTCCTCCCCCCACCTCTATATTTCTTTCCCCCTGACAACACACAAAAAGACAACACTTCGACTTCCAGTCAGTTTACCCCCTCTGAAATAGTCTTTGTCTCAGTTCATTTAGGGAGAGAAGTCTCTTGTTTATACCATGGACTCTCTGTAAGAAAATATGGTTTTTTAGTGGGTTTTCAGCCACAAAACCAGCAGACGCTTGGGAGGAAAGATCTGCACCAGTAGCCTTCCCACAGCCACTATGGTGGGTCATGAACAGTCCACGGGGTACCTTTTTAAGGATGAACAGTTCTATTGCAGCAGTAAAGAAAATCCCCTTCTTCTGTGTCTAGCAACACAAGTTCTCCTGACAACACAAGTTTTCTGGCATTCTGTGGGGCGAGGGTTTTGGGTCACAGCCTCTTCTCTATCTCTGTTCAAGTTTCTCATCAGGCTGTACTTACTTTCACATCTGCTTATCTCTGCACAGGTGTCTTTGCTCACTGACTGCAGTTAGAACATCATATTCCCCCTCTGGACTATTTTCTTATGTATTATAGGGTATGTATTAGCTTGGTCCCAACCACGGTTCTTACAAAAGAATTTTCAGCTTCACTACTGAAGCACTCCTCATGCTTCTTCCTCTAGACATCGGTTCTGCTTTCCTCACTGACTTTAAAATCTCTGTGCTGCATTTATGTAGGAGTCCTCACTCGTTCCTCTCTCTGTGCAAGGAAGGATGGGTGTTTGGAAGTTTAGTCCCGACACAGAGAGGGTTAATCTCTCTGTCTCTCTCTGTCGGGTATTGTGACAATCACGTGGTCTCTGCCGGGCTGTTTGAAAAGGTCTGAGCCGGGTGGCAGAAGCACTCAGAGTCTCTATGCCCTGGCTCTGCAAAGCTGGCTCAGCCCGGTGGAGCCGGCCCAGAGCAGGGCCCTGGGGTGACACAGCAGGGCCCAGCCCGGAGCAGAATGGAGTCGGCCCGGACCCTGCCTGGCCTGGAGCAGGAGGACCCGACACTGCCCACTGTAGCTGACATATCAGCCCAGCTGAACTGTACCTGTAGAGAGCCTGGCCAGTTCCTCCCCCATGCCCAGCTGCAGCTGAACTGCTTTTCTAAACCTCCCTTCCCCTCCCCACCCTCTGAGGGAGGGGGTGGGGAACCGGACAGAGAGAAGGCCCAGTCTTACCGCAGAGAGAGCAGGGAGCTGCTTCTCTCTGAAGAGCAGGAAGGCTAAGAGGAAGAGCTCAAAAAAATCCACTGCTTATATAGGGTTTCTTTTTCTGAAGGTGGATCAACTTTTAATTGGCTGGCCCATATATCAATGCTTAAAACCACCTGGTTATTGCTTCTCTCTCCCAGGAAGAAAGTTGTTCCACTTCCTGCGGCACAGGTCACTTCCAAGATTAACATCCCTTGGGCCAACCCAGAACAACATGCCCTTTCTTGAATGTTTCTGCAGAGGCAACACCAGCTTGGCTGATGGGCTCATCTGTGTCCTGAGCTGGGTCTGTTGGAAGAAACAGTGGTGTCCAGAATGGGACATCCCTGGTATCTTCACCAAACCAAAGTCTTTGCAAGAGGAAGACCACAAAAATGTTTAAAGCCTCTTTTCGGGTTGCTTGTTTCCTGATTAAGGTGCACACTGTTTTTAATTTTTAAAGACTGGAGTACTCTTAAGCAACATCTGATGCCTGGCAGTGTTTGAGAAAAATATTTTATGAATTTTGGAGCAAGAATTTTCTTTGGACATGAACAAAGATGAGCAGAATACACTGGCCTGATAATAAAGAAATTAGGAACAAGCACCAACACATTTTGGAGTTGCACACAAAAAACTGCAGCAGATCTCCTGGTCCTCCCTCTACTTCTTTTCTAGAGTTCAGAAAAAATTGAATATAGTTTGGTCTTCAACTCCCCTGGGATTGGCTTAAAAACTTAACTTATGTAGAAAATCTGCTGGGTAGAGAGTTCTCTCAGAAACTGATATATCTATGTTGTAAATCACCTTCAGGCCATGAGACAAAAGTAACAATAGGGTAAATATATATATATGATGTGTCCCCAGTGTGCTTTTTCTTCTTCAGCTTCATTTTTTTTATCAGTTTAGAAACCTTCTGTGGATTTCTCTTGAACATATTTACTGGTCTTCTCTTGAACTTATTTCTGGTTTTTGATCTTTACTATTCTTTGATGAAGAGCTACAACTATTTTCTCTTTGTTGCCCAAAGAATGACCTTCTTTTGTTCGTTTTTAAATTCAGACATAAATTTATAAAGCTGTCTCAAAAAAAAATCCCAACAATCTCTCTTTATTAGAGGGACATGTCAGAACTTCTGTTGAAAGATGATTGAAAATTCTTCCAATTTCTAATCTAAATAGATTCATTGACAAGTCATTCCCATTTGTTTTGTGCTAATTATCTGATAGTAAATATGGTGACTCTTTCAGAAACACTCAGTACGTGCCTTCTCAGCCATAATTTTGTTAGACTAAACAAGCCAACCTTTTCTAGCATCTGCTCACAAATAATTTTTTTATTTCTTTATCTAGATACTCTGCACCTTTTCTGGTCTTAATTAATGTTTGTTGTAAATTATAACAGAATTGGAGAAGAGAAATAAATCCAGACCTTTGCCTCCTATCTCTGGAGATTCTTTTTTATTTGTTATGCCTTTATGTTTCTTTTAACTCTGACAGGCTAGAATACTCTGTGTAGCTGGTGGTAGTACTGCTCCTTTTTCAGGAGATTTTCCATTAGAGATGTTGAAGAAATGAAACACTAGATTGTCACTTGCCCAGAGTTTTAGTTTTGGTCTTATAATAAATGAGAGCAACAGTACAACAGCCTTCAAAAAAAATCAGTTGTAGTTGGAGACAGACCTCAGGCATACCCATGCATCTTGGTAAACTTTGGAGCAGCTCCAAGTCCAATGCCAGTGCTGAAGTTTGTAGCTCAATCCTTGCTGAGACACAGGGAGAACAATGCCATACAGGGCTCAGAGAGCAATGTGGCATCTGAAGTCTGCCACAGGTTCCCAGAAGTCTGGGTCTATCAGTGTTGTTGGCACCCACAGGTGTCTATATGAATGTGTCTGTCTGTGTCTCTATTTCTATTTTAAACTCCTGTTTCCCCCCCTGGGGCAATTACCACATTGACGTCAGAACATTGCCCAGCACCTCATTTATGTCTGAGGAGAGAGGGGAATGGTGTTGAGAAGAGAGCTCAATGGAAAAAATAATATTCAGTGTGTGTTAAAAGCATTGAGGGAGGAGGAGTAGGTGGAAGAGATGGGAAATTTTAAGTCAGTGTATTTATGTTATCCTAAATACCAAAAAACCTGGTTATTTTGGATATGAATACTGCATTAGTATCTGAGAATATAGTTAGGCAGAGGTTTTGGAATGTCTGAATACCTGACTATACATGAAATAGCTTGAAGATGTTTCTTGTTATTTTATTCTCCATTTGACAATTTTCCTTCTGCCATTTATCAAAAATCATGATAAACCTCTGATGTCTTTTTTCTTTCACTCCATGTGCTTTTCTTAGAGTAATCACTCATAACTTTGCAGCAGATATTAGATATTTATAGAACTCCAACTTGTTAGTCATAACATCATGTACTTAACTGAAACTGTTGTGAGCTCCAGATGGAGGTAGACAGTATCTTGTTCAATAAACTGGTGTTAATGCACCAAATAGGCAATCTATGCTCATATGTCTTCGAGTCAGATAATGACAGCATGGAGCTGTACTGTGTGTATTTATTAGAATTCAACACTCAGTGTTCCGCATGTTCTTTTTAGTAGACCAGAATGAGTTTTAAGAGATTTTTACCATCCTTGTGACCTAAAGCAATATAGGCAAAACACCATGTTGTACAGCATACAAACTGCGGTCCGTTTTGCATCTTAATCTTTCACTTTTCTCTCTTACTGAACTTTGTTATCCATTTCTATCCCCATTTCCTGTTATTTTACTTCATTCATTTGCATTTAACTCTTCTTCCTTTCTAGTCCTGCAGTTAAGTGGGCATGTTTGGCTTTCATTTCTTAACAAAAAACTTGTTCTGAGGAGGGTGTATCAGACCCAAATAACTTAACCAATAAAGAAAGTACATTATTTATTCTTATTTGAAGATTTTTTGGTTTAAAAGCTGGTCACAGAACTTGGAGAAACTGGCTTCATGTTTTCTGAAGGCTTGTGGTTGGCAATATTGCATGGAGCTTTTCCAGTCTTGTTCCTCTGTAGAAAGACTGAATAGAAAAGCAGCCTTTATGTTCCTTAAATCTTGGACATTGCTCTCCAATATAGCTGGCTGATATTTTCACGGAAAAACTGAGTTCGGTTAACTTTTTTTTCTTTCACAAAGAAGAAGGGAATTTCTATCCCTACCTGGTTCTGCATTCTTTTGGATATTCTGAATTTCCTGCTCTTCAGTTAAAACTAAAAGTTTTTATTTTACTGGTTAAATCATGAAACAACAACTTTTAATTTTGTTTGAAATGTTGTGGGAAGCTTGTTATTCACCAAACATGTAGAATACTTATCCAGTGTTCCCTTAATCATTTTAATGTGATTAAGGCCTGATTCTTCACACTACAAAAAATTGACAACTTAGGAAAAAGTAACATGCACTTAAAAGGTCGACTTGGCTCCTCCTTGGGAAGCAGAGTGCTTTGCTGAGGGACATTGCCCTCTGCAGCCTGTGCTTACCAATAGCAATATGATGATGGGGGCCTGGGGTACAAGGGAAGCTTTGCTTTACTTTGATTACACTAGTTCTATTTAACCCCAAGTGGAGTTTTGTTGTTGTTGTTGTTTTTGTGAGGGGTTTTGGTTTTTTTTGTTTTGTCATCTGTTTTCTTACTTGAGGGTTTGATCTTTTAGAAAAGAAAAAGGTGTGTAATACTTACATAGCAAAAGTCAATAGACACTATTTCTGCAGATAAAAAAAAGAAAAAAAAATCATTCCTGCCTGCTTTTCTCAGTCAAAACTAGCATTGTCCCTCAGGTGTGAAAGGAATTCAGTCAGTAGCAGTAAATCCTGAGACACTTGCTGGTTAGGTAACCTGGCAGCCAAGTGTTGGAAACATCCAAACATGTCTCAAACACAACATGAAGGAGATTGATTTACTGCTTTCCCTGCAGCCAGAGCTTGTTTCCATAGAAATAGCTTTGGGTTGTTTCCTGGTTTCATGAGTCCTTTATATGCCTCTGGTACACTGTGTCATGGCATAAGTGAAAAACATGCAAAGACCTGATTCATCTCTCCCTTGTAAAAACTTCACTGCTACTAATCAAGAAATGTGATTGAATTATTCCTGATCGGCAGAGCAGTTCCTTTTAGTGGACTAATATTGCTAATTTTCCTTTAAGGAGATGCACAGAAATTATATTACTTGCAACACATTCAGAAGATTTGAATATAAATTTTTTTTGCATTAAACTGAATTTCTTACAGCAAATATTTTTTACATTTTTGCGTATAAAAAATGTTACCATTTTAATAGTAACTTGGAGCTATGTGATCCTATTATATTCAGAATAATTATGACAGCTAATGTTAGAGACAAGAATAAACATTTTTCACTGCATTGTTTTTCTTTCCCCTTTTGACATAAATATGAAAGTTTTATTAATCATCAAAATGCAAGATTCAAAATTATTCATAAAAGAAAAACATCCTCATGTACTAGCTTGGTGGTTTCTTATGCATAAGTAATTTTTTAAATTTGAAAATTTCAAAACAGTCTGCTTACAATGAGTTTCTTAAAGCTATAATACTTCACCTTGTGAAAGCTGTCAGAAATGCTAAATACAACAGTTCACTCTGAATCAGGCTATGCCCTATTGACTTACAGCAGTGTCATAATCTTATTTATTTCTCAGAAAACTAAGGCTATAATGATTGGAGAAATCAGGCATCGTGCTGATAAATATGTAAAATGATGGCTATAATTTCTTGATTGGCAGAATAATAAGGTATATACCAAAGAGGTACACTTATACCCTTATAATCTTATCATAATTTTGAAACTGTGTTCTATGCTAATACAATAGAGTAATGCTGGCATATGAGATGCTAAAGACTTGCAGCATTCAATGCCTTCCAATTCAAAATGTCTGCTTCTTCTTTTATGTGATTTTTCTGGTGTTACATGCTGAAGTTGCTAAAGACCCACCTGAAAGCACTTACATTCCATACCTACTCACTGAAGTTCTTGAGCTCGTTCTTCAAATCCTCTTAAAATCAATAGGAATTGTACATATATCTAAATAGCAGGATGAGTTTGAAAGGACAGTCCTTTCTGAGAAGATATCTTGTTCAAAAATTAATATTTTAAAAGAAATTTCCCTGGGTTTGAATTGGCTTAGGTTTGTAAGAAGAAACATGTAAAAATAAAAAAAAAATAAAATCACTGTGTCAGATAACAAGGAGTTGGTAGGGAGATTGTACTGTGTCAAATAAAAGTAAAAAGAATCCTCTTCTTTCAGATAATTGAATTCTTGGTCATAGTTGTGCTCCATTGGGAAGAATGTTGATGTGCACTTTGATGGAAGGTATTAAACAAAAGTTGTGAAATCACAGTGATGGGAATAGTTTTTATTTCCTATTTCAATGATCTTACCACCATAGGGAAGCTGACTTCAGTTATTCAGTTCTACATGGTGTAGAAGAGCATCAGTATCACAAAAAGACTTGGGACATGATTCCTTGTAGATGAAGTTAATTGAAAGAGGAACTGGTCCTTCCTAAGGCCAAATAATTGCAAGTAAAAAATAATTGAAGAAAATTTCTTCCCTGTATTTTTGTCTTGTATCCATTTAATGTTCATGGACGGTGGCTTCATGGGAATTACTCCTGCTTCTCTTTAGTTATTGTGCGTTTGTTACCATACTCTCTGCTGCTTAGAATGGCTGGAATGCTGCTTGTACCAGAGTATGCTGTACAAATTTGTTGATATGTTTACAGTACAGATTGATCTGTAAATGGGATGTGAAAGTGTTCTACCAAACTATTTGTTAAAATAATTCAACTCTGTCAGATTAGTCAATTTAAGACTATGAAAAACATGATTTATTCCTTTATTAAGCTCAAAAGTCACATGAATCTTCTTCATCATCTCCTTTATACTGGGAGAAATTCATCTCCCAGGCAATCACTAGTTTTATCTAAGATTTATTAGGTCTACAATTCATGTTTGATCATCCAAGCAAGGATCTTGAGATACAAGTAACTGTATTGCCAGAGCATTTGGTTGGTGAGGCACTCCTGATGCTAGGGCATTGCTGACTCTGAGACATTTAAGTGTTTCAATATAAATGTAATACTAATGGTGATGGGAGAATAGGCTCTGAATTTGCATTCAAAAATAATATGAAGAGAAATAGAGATTCTGGCAACCAAAGTGGACCTAAAAAGGATAAAGCTCTCCAATATCTCAGCAGAAAGTATCACCTGAAATATCTACAAGTAAATGTGTAAAATAAAAAAAAAAAGTAAAGATATTTGTCTTTAAAGGAGAATATGTTGAGCAATATTTCATGTGTGTGACTGTTTACTATTGTTGTTCAGGCAGCAGTGAAGCTGTTTTATGTTGTTCATAATGTTTCTTTCAGCAGAAGTTTTCAGTTGTCTGATATCTGTCACTGGAAACATTCTGTGTGCATTTTGGGAACCATAGAGATGAAGCCCCAAATTAACCATTTCCTAATTTTGGGATATCTGTTGAATGTCCATCGTACTTGCCCAACCATATTTAGAGAACAGAGTAAAGGGTGATAGTGTGGTTTGGGGAAGAATTCTGAAATGTAGTTGCATTCCACATTGGGGAAAAAAAAAAAGCAGCTTTGATGCATCGATGAAAGGGAATAGCATCCTTACTCAAGGCAGTCAGTCTAGTGGTCTGCCCCCAGCAGAGATCACAGAAGCCCCGCTGTTTCAAATCGCACACAATGCTCTGGCAGACAAGTTTGCCAAGAAAGTAGGAAAACCTGATAGACAAGTTTTATGAAACTCCTGTCCAGATTCCTTTATTTGAATTTTATCACTCTCTCTTTCTATAAATCTTTATAATTTTGATTATCTGGAAATTCTGAGGAAACAGAGATTTTGTTCAAGTGTCTTTTCAGCTAGCGAGATTCATGGAGTTTATTCCTATTGTTCATGCTCACTATAGCATGGTGGTTTCATTAAAATTCTGATATTATAAACACTTAAACAAGGAGTAAATTAAGGCAATCTTCCAAAAAGAGTAGAAATTGTGCTGAAACTTTAAGAAAAATTTTACTATAAATGTGGAAAGAAAATATTTGGATACTATTTTGGTAAAAAAACAGTTGCTGCCAAAACCTAAATATGTGACCAAATTTTGTCTTTGTAGGTATAAGAGCACCTGAAAGAGCAAATTTAACTGCAGAATGAAGTATTTTGTGAGATATTCTGAAAAGATGGTGAATTCTTGCAAGAAGCGAAAAGCAAGTATGAAAAGCAAGGCTGAGAGACTGAATGCTGGGAAGGAAAAGTGTTCATGTGCAAACTGTACTGCATTGAGATTCTCAGACAGCAATTTAGCCTTTCTGCTGTTTGTTGTCACCAACAGCAGCAGCAGTAACCAAGTAACATAGAGAGAAATGATAGAGATCCTTCTGTATTTTTCCCCAGGGAGTGGATCCTCTCTGGGAACCCTTAGCTTTAAGAAGTGCTGTATTTCCAGTCCTTTTTAGCTGGCACAGTTATTGCATGAGCATAAGCAGTGTGTAAAATAACTGCAAATAATTTCTTTTCTTTGTGTAACAGCAGATTCTGATGTGCATTTATTTTGTTTTTACAAGGAAAATAAGCCAAGGGGGTTGCAAAAGCCCAATACCAGGTGGTGGTTTTATTGCTATCTACTGCACATAATGGTAATAATCTATATTGATAGTTTAATATGGAAATACTGTTATGTCCTGTTAAAATGCATAAGTATCATGTTTTACAGACAAGCTAAAGAATTTCTTGGGAATATAATCATTACATGCACATGCCAAACTGGAGTAGGGGAAAGGGAAAGGGAAGACAATTTAGTTTTCAGGCAGTTCAGATAGATGTGTTGCCAAGAAGCTAGAACACTTAATTCACATAGAATTATGTGCACATCCAAAGGCTTTGGAGATGCAGAAGACACCTCATAAACCTCTATAGTTATCCTGCTTGGAGTGCAGTGTTTCCAAGTTCTGTAAGAGACTTCCTTATGTGCTGGTGGGAAGGTTGTCACAGTGTCTTGGAAGAAGGAGGTTGTTAAAGTTGACTGTTTCACAGTCTCTCTGGAAGAGTGAGATTAGCAGCACGTAACGCACACAAGCAATTAAGCCCATAAATAAAGCCAAAGTCCCAGCTTGTTTCAGAAAGATGAATGCTTTTAGAACATTATTAAGCATAAATTCTTCCTCATTGATATTCGCCATGTAGAAGGCAGTATCAATGGCAGAAACTCTGTCAGGTATAAGATCACTGGAAGCTGCTTCTGCTTCTTATCAAAGCTGGGTGGGAGCATGCATTTCAAGAGTGAAGACTTCTTTCTCTCTATGTTTTTAATTAGAGTAATGTTTGGCTGCACCATGTACTGAAGCTGGGACTGAGACATGATATGACCAATTGAACAGGATATTCCCGGCACCTTAGGGCAGTTTAACACTAATTAGAGCCATCAAATTGTATTATTATCCTATTTGGCTATGATTTTCATGGATTTCGTAGCTACTTCAAAGCTTTTCTGGTTTTGAATGCAAGCCTGTGTGTCATGAGTGGGTCCGTACCCAATCCAAATGTGAATCTCTACCAGGGCTATCAGGTTGTGGTTTACATACAGGTTTTCCAACTCCTTTTAGTTACTGTGAACAAATACAGACACTGAGAGAAGCAGAAACTGACCATGATATATTTTACAGTCCTTACACTTTTTAGTCTGAGAAACTGTCACCCACTTTTGTCTCCATTTGCTAATGTACTGCAGTAGTTAGGTTGAAGAAGTAAAGAGAGCACAAGTATAACAGTACAGCATACACTCTTTCTGTCCTGTTAATTGGGACTAAACTCTAAAACCCAGATGTGACTCTTCTATCTTTCTTCCACACACTGAATTACCCCAGCAAATAGGTATTTTTTAAAAATATAATTCCCCAGCTTTTGGATAGCATGTCTGTCAGAAGAGAAACTCAAAGGGTCTTTTGTTTTCATCTTCTGAATAGAGTATTTAGTCCTTTTAGAATTACTTGGTAGCTGTCCTTCTGCCAGTACTCTACCGGGTCTTCACTGGGGAGCCAATATATCTGAGGAAGAAACTGTTCTTCCCACTGATATTTCATCATGGCTTCTTGTCAAGATACATTTAGATTTTTTTTCCCACCTTTTTTTCTTTTCTGTGAATAAATTACTAGCAACTCCTTTTCATTTCCACTAGTGGAAAAATAGGAAAACAAGATAGTCACTGTTTATGGCAATCTGGTTATGACTGCACTTGAACAAGTATTACTGAAGATATGTTCAGGATTTACAGTTTAGGCTTTAACTATGCTGCAGGTCTTTTGAAGATGTAGGAACTAGATTTCAGGGTCAATGAAGAATTTCATATTGAGCATCTAAGACTGGTAACCTTGATAAAAAAACCTTTTCATTAAAATTATAATGCTGATGTGAGAACAAAGGCAGAATGGTTAATGGAAAGAAAGATTTAGAAAACTATGACAGAAGGAAGGAAACAAACCTCTAACAGATCAGTATGCTCAAATAGTGAACATAAAGTGTTATGTATTCTACTTCTAAAAGAAGTGACTCATGAAAACAGTCCTGTACCAAGCCTAATCAATAAATATAGTTAGAGTGGAGTACTACTCTCTACTCTCTAATGTTCTGTAAGTAATTAAAAAGGAGGTTGGAGAATTAAATCTCAGCAGTTACAGAGATACTAATCACAGCAAATCACAGAATAGTCTGAGTTGGACAGAGCCACGATGATCATCGAGTCCAACTCTTGATTTAATGGCCCATACAGGGATCAAACCCTAATGTTAGTGGCACCGTGCTCGAACCAGCTGATCTTTCTCAGGGTCTAACATGACCTCTCTACAGTTTTAAAGGAAAGCAGAATAAAGACCCCGGTTATGCATGTAAAATGGTATTGAATACAACCCAGGTTTATTAAAGGTAGGTCATACCTTTGATATGATCATTCTTCGATAAAAACCCCTAGTTTTCTAGATAGAAAAAAAAATCATTATCTCTCACCCTTCTTAACATAACACCCCAGGAACAAAATGCTAATTTTTTGGGGAAAAATTGTGATTAAGACAAGAATTGCAAAGAAAAATTGAGTAAAAGAAAAATGATCTTTTGTGTTGAAAGAGCAATTTCAGGCTGAGGAATGCTACTACTACCACCAATGTTACAAGTGATCTCTTTCAAAAAGTGATCTCTTTATGAATTTGACAGAAAAGGGAGGAGTGGGTGAAAGAAAGACATACAAAACATTTAAAGAAAGACAGTTACCCTAGTAGTTGAATTTATGATTTCTTGATTTATGCCTGTTGCTTGCATTATTCTCTATGTGCAATATATTTTTTCTTTTCTTTGACTGCTGTATTTCATATGAGCAAGCCATCCTCTGAACTTCAAAAAGAATACTCACATCATTTAACTTATGCATAAAATATTTAAATATTTTGTTTGAAGAGCCCATCACATCGAAGAAAATTTGCAGGATTTGATATATATAAATGCTAACACCTGGAGCAATTACCTTCATGTTTTCCTCATTCTGAGTCTTGAGGATGAGTTAACAGGGGTGTTTCACCCCTGAATTTCTTAGCTGTTGTTACTTCTAGTCAGATCTATGAAATTATTTAAACTACTTTTTTGGTATTTAACCAACTCTACTGTTCTCTTGGAAGTCACTTTATTTCCTTTAAAAGTGAAAAGGACCAAAAAAATTAAAATTATTTATCTTGGTATAAGTTTAAATAAGTAGGAAGGATAAAAAGCAAAAAAGTCTCTATCTAAAAGCCCTGCAACATCTCATAAAGCATGAATGTAACAAAGAAATGTAATAATGTTAGCAGCTATACAAACTGTTGCATTCTTTGCCATCTCCCCCTGGCCTGAGCATAGCAAGTGACCCCCGAGACAGCTGTGACGTGCATGAAGGGATTGATGCCAATACATTCCAGTAATCTCCTGGACTGCTTGTATCCGGGCCTGTTCTCTTTTCAGCAGATATTGGGATGGTGGAAGTCTCCTATGAATTCTAGGTCCTGAGATCATAAATATCTTTCCAAGCCTCTAAGGAAGGCTTTATTTATTGCGTCTTTCAGATACAGTGATCAATAGGATATATTCCTAGATATTTATTTCCAAAAAAGTCTGCCAGGATGTTGAATTCAAAATACAAACTGAATGGAAAATGATTTCAGAAGTTTTCAAGAGTTTTGAATAATCAATGTATTTTTCTTTACCTGAATTTTGTCAAGTATTCAGACAGAATACAAGCTTTTCAAATAATTCATTAAACAAAACTTTGACCTGTCCAAATCCACACTAACCTAGATTTTCTGAACACATTACATGGGGTTGTTTTCATTGATTGTATGAAGTATTTTATATAGAATATTTGTTATGAGATTTTTTTTCTTTCCTTGATCAAAAGATACCATTGATGCTGACATTTCAACACTTTATATGTTGCTTCCAAATGTCTGGTACTATTTATATTAATGTAATACAACAAAGAAAGAATTGAGATAGATTGAAAAAAAATTAGTTTGAGCCACAAGAATGGTATTTCAGACCAGGATTTCCTCAGTAGAGTCTATGTGACTAAAAATCTGAATGAAAATTATGGTTATTTAGACATAGCCTAAGAATTATCAACTTGTTCCATCCATGATGAACTCTTACCACATAAACCTTTACATAGGGCCCAAACCACAGGAAAAGAGTGAAAATAGCTTTCTTTCTTTATACTCAAAGAAGATAATCAAGAAACAAAAAAAGAACAGAAAATACAGAGGAACTTGTGAGGCTTTTTATGAACTGAGTAATTTAGGGATTCAAGATGGGCCTATTGATCAAAGTCTGATAATTTTGCACAATAAAATTATATTATTGCTTAAGAACTTGTAAATTTCATGCTCTGACATGAATGCAAATAATATCTGTGTTTAAAATCATAACAAAACTAAAATGATGCACTGAATTTAATTCCCCAGACTAAGCCATATTTCAGTCACATTTTTGGCTAAATTTTTATTGGTTTCCTTTTGCTCATCTGGATAAAATATTTCCTGACTTCACCTGAGAGTAGTAATGGTAAAAGTGTCAAAATGTCTGCTTTTGTAAACAAGCACTTCAGTTTTCAGATTAATGTCTAAAATTTAGCTTTTATGTCTGTTTTTAGTAATTGAAATAGAAATTTCTTTTTTTCTTGAACATCTAAATAGGATTTTAAAAATATCTGTAACTCTCAAACAGCTTTTACTTGGATGGAATTAACCTTCACACTTGATCTCCTTCTTTAAAGAAGTTCATGACATTATTAACAAATTATTCTGTATTCTTTTGCACATGCATGTATATTTCACAAAGCTAAAAGAAAGAGACAAAAGGAAGTTTTCAAAGTAGCAATAATAAATAATTTTAAAAAACAGTTTCATTTATGACACAACTAATATTTTTCAAAAGGAAACTAAGATCATTGAATGTCAGACATCAACTCTGTATGATTTACCTAATTTCTGAATTTTCATTGAAAATTTGAAAGGAGAAAACAACTTGTTTTTTTAAAGAAATGGCAAACTGTATACAAGAGCATTCTCAAACAGGAGAATAATCTGAATTGAAATAAAACCAGTATTTTCTATGCAAGTACAGCAAATTTTGGGAGGTTCAGTGACATGAATTTCTACTATCTTCATTAATAGACTATTGCAACTATTCAGACATACTCTTTTTTTATTTAAATGGTCATGTTAATCTCAGTGACCCTAGAAAGTAACGAAATGAGATGTTCAGTGGTTTTTCAAGTACTGGTATTTGCAGAAAACTTTAATATTATGCCAACAAAGAATCTCTTTATACTGAGGCTAAAAGGATTAAATATGTTAGAATAAGATACCTCCTGTTGGCAGAAAGCACCTTTAGGATATGAGCTGTGCTTGTCACAAAATCTGTGCATTTGCCAGATTGTTTAATGCCAGAAAATTGCTGCTTCCTCATGAAAGTAGACACAATAAGTTCAAAAGATAACACCAGGAGAGATTGGTCAGGAAAAAATAAAATCAAAAATCTGAATATTGGTTGCTCAGAAATTAATGGAATACGTTTAAAGCAGTCCTGGCTCCAATTTTAACAAGACTCAGGATTTACATGTGAAGATTTTTTTCATGGTAAAACCTTTGCTTGGCCTTTCCTCAAGCTTTGGTACCTAGAAGTAATGGACCTGGATTTATATTGTTACTGATTTTTTATCTAGGAAATGAAAGCACTATTTTTTCTTTGAAAGGATACAGCCAGCATAAAGAAAATATTTCAATTTTCAATTTTTTTTGGTTGCTGGTAATTTTTATTCTATGTCAATAAAATTTGCAGCAATTACTAAACAAGGTATATTTTGAAATTTCATTGCTTTTCATGAAAGAGTACAGAGTTTGTTTTCTTTTTCTTTTCCACCTAGGCCTACTAGTTTTTGCCACATTAGTGAAATTTAGCTCTCATTCACATTTGAGAAAAACTGCATCATGATGGGTTCAATTTGAGTGTTTTATCCCCATTCTTCCTTTGCCCAGCAGAGAACAAATCACCTGGTAGGAAGCCTTCTTGCATTGTTTAAAAAAAAGGTTAGAAAAATAAATAATAAGAAAAGCTCTTTTCTCTAGTTTTCAACAAGTAGGAATCTGAAAAAGTCAGAAAACTGCTGTTGTTTCTTAGCACCTCTACAATTCCTTATTCACTGTCTTAGGCAGTGATTAAAAAATGCAATTAGGCACCACATATGTGAGTCCTATATCCTTGGATGCCTCTGTCAGTGTCAAGTCAACCAAGAAAATGCCTGCTTTTTATGTCTTTGTGTTTACGTATTAAACAAAGATTAGAAAAAAATATTCTGTTTAATGTCTTGGTTTTCAACTTTTTTGTTTTTACTAAAGTCAGCCCATTTGTTACGAATGGATGTAGGAGTTAAAATTAGTCCTTACCTTCTGCCCAGACCTTGACAGTAGGTAGTAACCTTATTGAGGTAACCAGCACCCCAAACCCCACTCTCGTATATAAGTTCTTTTAATGATGACTGATTCTGTCTACTATAGAATGAATCATTTATTCATAGACGGGGAAACTAACAAACATAAGACTTAATGTAAACCAATACTACACAGGAATAAATCAAAAAGGAAAGACTACTAGCAGTTAATATACAGTGCATGAGAATGGTACCTTTTTCAGCTAGCAAAGAAATACTATAAAATTAGGATTCAATGTATCTTACCATCCAGTTACTGGTGCAGCACATCAAAATCCTTTCTCTCAATGCCTGGGGAAGTAACGACGAAATCTGCGTCCAAATTTCGGGGAGAAACGTTGAACACTTTTCAGGGTGTAAGAAGCTTCTACCTCAGTGATAGTTTGTGTATCTTTTATAGTGTAAAACCGTGGCTCTCAGTCAGTAATTTTTCTTTCATCTCTCCTTCCATCAGCTCTGCAGACTAAGATGTTAATTCTTAGCTGAGGCTTAAGGCCCCCCTTGGTGCCAGAGATGACCCCTGCTGGGCCTTTGTGCCCTTGGGTTATCTCTTTATGCACCAGTTATCTGGGACACACAGGAGGAGGAAGTGATAGGGTAGTCGTCCTGCCACACCATTTCAGGTATAAACCAAACTTGTTTGAAGTAGGAATGGTATTTCTTTGTTTCAGTATAAAATTATGATTAAATACAAGTATTTTCAGTTATGTCATTTTTGTTCTCCGTCTCAGGTTATGTAGAAAGTTATTAAGTCCCACAAGACATTAAGAAGTAGAGTGCAAGCATTTGAAAGCTGTTTTATTATTATATAAATACTTTCTTCACATACTTTTAACATGTTTTTTACTCTACTGAAATTTTAATCAAGGTACATTTCTGCAAAATTTATGTCAAGCCATTTTCAATATGGTTAAAATGCTCTTTAAACTGAAAAAAACCCCAAGAGTGATCCCTGGAATTTATATTGGAAGCAATTTTCAGTGAATCTGCCCTTTTCACCCCAAGGAATTTTAAAGGATATTGTCTTCCAAGGGTTATATCCAATATCATTAATTTAATATAAGGTGGGAAAAATGATATCTTCATTCTTTTGTCTATTAATTGCTATTTCCTTGATTCTGGTATTGCCTAAAAAATTGTAATCAATTGACAGTAGTACTTTGCCTCAAATAGCAAATCACCATCATTACCTTTCTACTAATTGGTTATTCAAGCAGTCATGGCAACACAATTTGTTTTCATGTAGGACAGGTCACCTCACTGCAGCCTTCACAGGTGGACCTGGACACAATTCCAATCTCCAGTTTATGCCCTGGATTCAGCAAAACAAAGTTTAATGCTTATTGAATAAAATCAAATATTGGCATGTGTTTTCTGCCATATTCGTGATTCACAGTTTTGTTGGATCAGCTATAGAGTAATGGAAATTACTCATTTACATCTGCTTTCTTTGCAATATGAATGATGATTGTTTGCAAAATGCTATGATTATAGGTAAACAACAAACAAGTAACCACTTTATACATATTAGCTATTTTACTTTTACCTTTTTTAATGTTTTGGGCAGTCTTTTTGGCAGTGCCAACTTCTTTTTTCTCATATAGACACTGCAATATCTATCATAATTCTGGTAGGCACAATGGGCACTACAAAATGAGCCTTAAAAGCTTGGAGTGGGAGGGTCTGGTTTCTATTATTATTATCATTACTACTACTGCTACTACTACTTCTTTTAGCCTGGATGGTTTATTGTATCTATGCAATTAAGAGTTTCCATAGTGAATTATAGATTTTTCTCTTCTTACATATGTAGAATTTCTATGCCATTAAGTATATTTAAATCAAGGTGTTGTCAGGTCCTATGAACTTTTAAGCACAGTGTGTAAACCCATTATAATTCCAACAATTTTTGTGACCTTGAAGTCTTCAACTTAAGAGACACATACTAAAGAAACAGAAAAACTGCCCAGGGAAAGGGACTAGAAATTCTAGCATCCAAACCCTGACTCTAATTATGTTTAGATGTGTTAGAAACTGCTGCCTCACACCAAGCAAGAAACACAGATTTAAGACCTCCACAAGGCCTGGGAACTTTGTCATTATACAGACATGGTGAACTTTAAGTCTGGGCAGATTGAAGATTAGAAAACCCTCTCTGAGCTCACAGCTCCTGTATGTCCCATGACAGTACACCCATTTTTTCCAATTGTTTAGACTCTCTGCTGGGTATTATTCTCATCATGTGGACTGTCACCCACAGGTGCTGTGCAGAGTGAGAAATCTTTTGGAAGGCCAGCAGGAAGTTCAGAGAATTTGGGGCTGGGCTCAGTAAAAAGTAGGTGAGTCAACTCCTTGCATTAAATGTCTTCAAGTATTTTCTAAAATGAGAGGAAAGGCCTTATTAAGAGAAGATTATAGCTTGCCAGGGTTATATGGATTGGCTTTCTTGTAATATGGACATTCTAGGTGTTAGACTTCCCCCAGTTCCTATTCAGAGTTAATATGAAATAGGTTGCTCCTTCACAGTAAACTCTTTTCATGTCCCAATAGCAAACCTGACTGATGGAGTCTTTCAGAAATTTCAAAGCTCTCCCAGAAACTGCTGCATAATGTCTCTTTTCAATGTGTAACCTAGAACTCATTAGCTGAGGCAAATGTTCTCTCTCTCTCTCTATATATATATATGGTGTGCCATTCTCTACATGGTAGAGGTAGTTCAAACCACAAAAACTGAGAAAAATTATACCTTTGGTTTTCAAAGTTTTGAAAGAAGGAAAGGGAAAAAAAAATATACTATGGTTCCCACCCAAAGGAAATATAACTCCTCCCAGAAACAAACAACAAAACAAACCCAACCCAAAACCACACATGAAACAAATAATAAAAAAAAGACAGCGAACGAAATGAGGAACAAAACCCTTGGGCACGAAAACAGGAAACATTTTCATCAGCTAATATATAACTGGTAAAATCACCAAAACTAATGGTGTACCTACAAGTTCTTTGAGATCTTTTGCATACTCTAAAGCCTTCGGGGAATCAGAAACCTCTGGGTGTCAACCCTGTGACACTTACTAGAGAAATGAGGTCTACAAATTCAACAAAAGTGGAAATGCTCCTTGGTTTAGTCAAACAAGAAGTACGCTGGAGAAAAATCCATATGTGTTTTAGTTCATTGACTTTGATGGAATCCTTATCAAAGCTGAATCCACTGGAAACATCTAGAGTAGAATATTACTATATGAGAAATAAATTCTTTATGTTTTGCTTTAGTTATTTCTTTGTAAATTATTTATATATTCAAGTACTTTAGTTTTAATATTCATTTATTCTTAAGTTTTTTTGGCTAGATGAAGTACAAAAATCCTTATTTTATTTACATTTTTCAGTTAGCATTAATTTCTTCAATAAACCCTAATTGATCATAATGGAAAACTTTCCTTGGAAAGAAAGCAATGTTTTAGTTTTCCAGGTCAAAAGCATTTATCATTTTGAAATATAAACTTGTTATCTTTCGATCCTATTCTTATTTTTTTCTTTACTTTTTTCTTTTTTTAGATTACTCCAAGACCCATATTTAACAGATCTGGGCTAAATATCTTTTCAACTGATCATCCAGTACAAGAAAAAAGTTTTTGACTTTCAAACCTCTTTTGAACTAGGAAAGTTTCTCTTGATCTAGACCATTTTTACATTGTATAAAAAGCATACAGGCAGAGAATGGTTTGGGTTGGAGGGGACCTTTAACATTATGTTGTCCCCAATACCATGGGCAGGGACATCTTCCACTAGACCAGGTTGCTCAGGGCCTCATCCAGCCTGGCCTTGAACACTGACAGGGATGAAGGATCCACAACCTCTCTTAGCAACTTGTTCCAGTGCTTCACATTCCTCACAGCAAAGAATTTCTTCCTGATATCTAATCTAAACCTTAAAGCTGTTCTATCAAATTGAACTGATAGGTGCTGTTATGTGGTACTGGCAGCCTTTTCCTTCTTTAAATATTTAATTTCCCATGGTATTAGCAGCTAATGGAGAATATTTACATTTGCTGCTTGCAGCTTCTTAATTATGACACTGTATTTTTTTCAGCAGCTGTATTTATGGTTGGTTTTCCTGCCCATTTCCTGTCATAATTGCTTGGTTTTATATTGATCTATAAAAATCAATATATCGAAACCTTCAATTTTATTGAGATTTAGAATAATTGTGAATTTTATTGCTGATGGGAACATTTCTGAGACATTTCAAAATTTTGTTTCTCTTGTGAGTTTGTTTCCATAGTTCTGAAGAATTCACAGTGTAAAACTAAGCAGCATCATACAAGAGCTGCTCAATGCTGATATAGTCTACTCTGAAATTTACAAAAAAGCTTTGCTACTGAATTAACTGAGGACACAAACTCCTATTTTCTTAAGTGCATGTTGTTTTTTTAATTATTTATTCAAGTGGCCCTTGAAAAACCTATTGTTACACATTTTCTTTGCTCTTTAATTTGCTTAAGAACCTGGAACCTGCTTTGTAACATATTTTTTAATATTTGAAAGTGCTGGGGAAAAAAAAGGCAGTTCAATGGTTAGTTGATGTAAATTGAGGGCAATTTCATGTGATAAATTCTTGTCATGCATGTTTATGTAAACCAAATCTTTTTCCAGATGCTAAATTATAACAAAGGGAACAGCTGGGACTGATTTCTGATTCTGCAAGAGCTGTAAACAAAGACTTTGCATGAGGCAGGAGAGCTGGAGAGACATCAAGCTAGCTTCCTAAAGTAAAAACTTTTTAATGAGAACTTTTTAATGAGAAAGCATGGGGTAAGGAGGGCTGCCATGGGTTCTGATGCACAAGGAAATTAAACCAGAAGGTACAGAGGTAACATGGGTTTCTCTTATCAAATCCAATGCTGATTTTACCTCAGGTCTGAGAGGAAATGGTCTCCAGCCCTGCTGTAACTATACAGACTTTTTAGAGTCCTTGAACATCTCATGCATGTAGACCAGTGGCTGTAAACAATAGGGTGCGAGTAGGTGGTAATGGAAATGATTAACCTCTAAATGTCCTAGCTAAGGAAGTTTGGTTATTCTGTGTAAGGCAATGGAGAATGGTGTTCCACATCAATCAACAGAAGCAATTGTGTATTATGGATCCACAAATTTGCTTCAAGCACTTCAGGTGTCATACTTTGTGTAGTTGTTCCACTACCATGTCCTTGCTTACTTTCACTGTGCTAGACTAACCTCATCAAGCTCTCTAATTTCCCCTAAAAAGATAGGGTCTCCCTTTCTCTTCTAGCTTCTTCTGTACCAGTCCTCATTCAAATTATTCTTTGCATGGTTAGAAGCATCCATTGCTCTCCAGGCATGTGTTCACCAGCTACACAACTTCCCTGCATCTGCTCCTAAATTCTTTGCTTTATGTAGTCCAAGCATACATTCATTTGTTTACCTCTCAAATTTGAGGGGAATCTGAGGGCCCAATTGCAAGTGGAAGTCTTGAACATTCTGCTTCTGTATGGAAGGTGTCAGAACTGGCTGCTCATGATGAAAGTGTAACACTTCATTTCAACCCACTAGACGCTGTCTGGTTGAAATTAATATTGTTATAGGCACCATGAGTGCAGTGAATGTTGTGCCATCTAAATGTTTGACTCAGCAGCATGTTTAGCTCTAGCCTGAGTTGTATGGCACTCAGGTGTGTGATACTCAGTTAGTTACTAGGATCTTCCATTTAATTTATTTGCCTGATAGATTCATTCTGCAGAAAAAAAGGTGAAGTATTTGTATTTTATAAGCCTCATCACTCCTGTATTACAGGAACCAGGACAAAGGATGGAGAAATCCACTTTTCCTCCATAAACACATTTGGAATCAGGTCTTCAAGCATTGTATTTCAGTCACTGAGCTGAAGGATAATCTTAAAGGATGAGACTATAAAGCCTGGAGACAACCATAGTGGAAAGCAACGTGAAACAGCTGCTGCTTGTAAGTGTGCAGCAGAAAAAAGCTGTGGATGCTGTGTGCAATATGACACTAGCAAAACAGTGAAAAATCTAGGCTATCAGGATACACTTATTGATTGGGGCTGCTATACAGACTAGAAAATGTATTTCTTCATGAATGAAAAAAAACCTGTTCAAAAACCCCAACATGTACCGCAACATATTTTGAGTGTTTTACCATGTTGCTGACTATGCAAGCTTTAATATGTAGTGTCTTTGCAATGGGTATATAACAAGGACTCCATTCTATTTCTCCTCATTTATTTGTTTGGTTGGGTATGAAGAATTAGCAGTGACAGAGAACCAGAATTTACTAATTTGAACTCAAAGTCAATATGACATCTGAAGATATTTAATGCCCTTAGTTACTGAGATGGAAAAAATCCAAGCTACACACTTATACAGAACTGGAGACACTGAAGACAGCTCAGTACTTAATGCAAGGAATATTATTATAAGCATCAAAGAAGAAAGGAATTTTATAGTTGAATTTCTAATCAGGATACATGGTAACAGCCTTTGCTTTCTACATCAGTTATCTAAGATGATTTTTCTTAGCATAATCTCAGACCCTTGAATGGATTATTCTTTTCCACTTGGTATATTAATCACACACACTTCTTGTGACAGATTTGTCTCTTAATACAGATGAACAATCAGGGACCTTCTGCTCTGGTTACTCTGGTTTTCACAATATAAAAGCACAGATAATTATTTCAGTTTGCTAGTACAAAAGAGGTATTTCTTCAGAACTATGATGCTTTAAATGATCACAGAATGATCATTAGAACTAGAACATCAATGCACTGTATTATGGACAGAGCTGCACTGTTGCGGTGGTTTGTGTCCCTAAAACCCTTTTCCCTAAAACCCCTACCCTCTTAGGAAGCCTTGGAAGGAGCCCAAGGGCAGGGACCCCTGGGGTGGAGTCTCTGATGGCATNGAGCCACACTGCACAAAAACTAACTTTTCCTTCTTTCCCATGGATTTGAATTGCAATTGAAACTGCCTGTTCTTCTGGAAAGCCTTCTGTCTTTCAACATCCTATTTGTAAGCTGTGGGACTTGTTTCAGTTCCACCTAATGTCACATACTGCTTAAATTAGGAACAGTGTTACCTGAGGCACCTTTGCTGTCAGATGAAGGTACAGGAGCTTCCAAAAGGTAATTCACCCCACTTTAGTACTGAATCACTTTCTGGAGGTATAGACAGCCCAGGACAGTAATGCATCTGACTTAGACTGCTTAGTTAGATGAATCAAGGAAAAGGATTGGATGGAGGCTGCAATGTGCAACAGGGACATAGACTGGGTTGAGATGGATCAGGAAGAAAACAAACCTTGGAAGGTGAGAGACAAATTAAAAAAAAAACAACATCATAGTGCAGCGAGTTATGAGCTGAGAGAGAAAATGGGGAAATGAAAAAGAGAACGATGAAAGTTGAAGGTTTTCACACTTGAACATGCATGAATTATGGCATCTGGAAAGTAGTCCATGTATGCATGAACTCTTAAAAACAGTATTTGGAAATGTTATGCATGCATGTTTACGCTTTTGCACTTTTTTTCATGAGAGAAAGATTGGTTTAGTGGAGGAAAGTAACATAGATGCCTTCAAAATTGTTTGGAGGAAAGAGAAGAGGATCAGAATGGGGCAAAGTAGCAGAAGGATTCTCTGTTTGTCCGACATCACATACATATCTAAATGCAAAAAGGAAAATTCTAAAACATTTGGAGGGGAAAAAGACTACTGTAGTCACCAAAGAGAAAAGAAAGTTACTAGAGTGAGGAACTGAAACTAGGCCCTCTCCTCTAAAGGTAAATGGCTACTTTTTAAAAAGATGATACAGCACATAGAGTATCTTCCATAGCACAAAGAAAAATATTTGTCCTTGACAATACTTTGAAATTTCTAGTATATCCAGCTGAGATCCTACACAGTATGCTGTTGCTGTTTAGGGATGGTGCTCCCACTGAGACTCTCCGCACCATGTGCCACTTGCTCGCTTGCTGTCCCCCCTCCAGCTCCCCCTCGTGGCAGGACAAAGAGGAGAGTTGGAGGCACAATAGGTAAAGATCATGGGTTGAGATAGAAACAATTTATTGTGAACAACATTGTGAGCTAAGGAAAACGAACAGTAACACCAACAATACTAACGATAGAGGGTACGGGAATGAGGTGAACGATCTCACACAGAAACAACAATACCTGACTGCTCCCTCCACCATGCTGCGACAACCCAGGAAGGATCCCTTCTCCTCATAAGGCTCCCTTCCCCCCACCCCTGGAAATGCCACGATGTGGTACAGAATAAGCTCTGGGTCCTGGCCATGCCCCCTCCCAGCTACTGCAAAAATTAACTATGTCCTGCCTGGAACTAGGACACGTACAAACAGTAGAGTCATAATTTGCTCATAGCTGCACAAAAGGCATAGAATAATTGTATACCACCCTCCCAACAACAAACAGTCCCGAGATGTATGTCTTCCAATATGGATAGAGTAAAAGAGTATGCACACAACACACACCTTTACTCTTTTAAGTGTAGTTGTGCCAGTATGTATAGCTACAAGGAATAAACAAGAATAAAATCTTAGAAGATCAGTTGCCCTCCAGCTAGGTTCACACCCAAATTGCTTCAAGGAATTAGAAAAGAATTGTCTATTCTTGATTTCCCAGAATTATCAGTTACACCAGCTAAAGGAAAGAAAAACAACCCAAAATAGAAGTACTGGCCAATTTCTTGCTAACAGGATTTTGGTAGATTACTCTGGGGACTGGTGTTCCAAAACCTGCAGTCTTTGAGACTTTTCCTGAAACAGCTGGGTCCTGCTGAGGAGAAGTTACTTGATTAACAAGACCCCTGCTTCAATCCAGGATAACAGTTTGTATGTGCTTGTGACACCTCTCACTTCTTCAGGTCTACATCCTTCCAGGAGGGAGTCTGGTGTTGTTAGTTAACTTTTCTACCTGCAGCCAAATGTCTTTGTTTACAAGCCTCAGAAGGCTTCTCTGTTTCTTTTGTTCCTACCCTCATCCCTTGGCTTTCCCCTGGTTGTCAGCAAGTTTTGGCCCGAAGTCCACACCACCCTTTTTTTCCCCCCATGTTTTCTCTTGTTCTCTTTCCATTTGCTACTTTCCCCATTAAAAAAAAAAAAAATCTGTCAACACTTTTATCCCTCCCTTGTGAACTACTTTTCCAACTTCATTTGTTCCCACAGCAGCAGCAATAACAAAATGAAAATAATGATTTGTAAAAATTCACAGAATGCTTTCAAACAAATGGTAAAATTCAGACAAATAGGTAACTTTGGACTGGTTTGGATAAATGCATCCCAGATTTTTCCTCAGACATGAACAGACACATGATTTGCTCTACTTGCCCAGGCTGACTCCTAGAATTAATTTTAAAAAACTATAGGAAATAAGTAATCTAAGAATAAAATAGAGATTAAAATTTGTGTTTCTGTCCTGACCTTCACTTCAACATGGAAATCACAGTAATGAAAAGAAAAATACTTGTGAAATTGCTAGATTAAGTGAAATTAATGGCATTTCTCCTAGAGACATAGGAACCCAAAGAATCAGAGAAAGTTTTTACATTATTTGTAGATTTTAGCTTGGACTTTACAAAATATGTAAGAAAGCACTTATATTTTCCACTTGATGCTCGTTTAAGCACCTCATTTAAGTATAATTCTGCATATCTAAAGTTTGGGCTACAAATTTGCCTTTTAATTTCCTCCAAAATTTCCTTTACAGTTGAAGGGAGGAGAAGAAACTAGGAGGCAATTTACATGGCCAGAGTTTCACACTTGACTGTTATATGATATGAAAACCCTTGCCCTCAGTGTCTGTTTCAAAATTTTTCTGTCTTTGCAGCTGGCACTCTCAAGCAGTTCAGGTTTGAGGAGAGAAGAGCCTGGAGGACTACCAGCCTTAAAGTGGTTGTTGCCTAAATGGCTTGGCCTAGGTAGTATTTCTATGCAAATCTAAAATATGTATCCATCTATTCTGAGATTAACTGTATCTTAACCAGGTTCTTGCTGCACAAAAACCATCTTTGAAACCCCTAACATGCCCTACTTCTATGGAATGACATCCACTATATGGGCTTGCAGTTTTTGTAGTGATACAGGTTTACTATCGGTGGGAATGACAAATAGTATAGACACATTATATAACCAGTAAAAAGAAAAGAATGATCTATTAGTAACGAGGTAATAAGAAGGCAGTATTTAGCCTGATGGAAAGCCTTCACTCCTGTGAAGGAAGGTGAGTAAAAGCTACAAACTCCATAGAAAATTAAGATTGTTATGCATCAGAGTGACCAGTGCTGGTAAAAAAACCAGTTATGGATCACTGTATTGTAAAATTTGATTTGTGTGATCCTATAGAAATCTCTTTCAAATTCAATTTATTAATACTCATTATTTTTGAAGTAGTTAAAACTATTCTTTTTTCAAAAGTGCGGCAAAACCCTCCATTTTTTAACAAATCTTTAACGAAGAATAATGTAAAGTGATACAAAAATGAGCACAACTATTAAAATAACATCACTGAGAAATATGGAAATGTATTTTCTCTTGGAATAATTTCCCTGATTTTTATTTCATATCAAATCTCCCAGTGATCACTCATAAATGTTAGTTCTTGTGAGAAATACAGGTAGTACACATAACTGTGCCTGTAAAAACAGCTTGTCAAGGTGACTTAGTATAACAAAATAGAAGACACACATTAGGAGAGATAGCACCATACTCAAAATACCTTTGAGTTGCTCTGCTTCTATTCATTACAATGAGCAACATAGTGCAGCTCAGGCTGCTTGATAAGGGCATTACTTAGAATATCACTGCTTTTATACTAAACAAGTTACAACAGAAAGTTGCATTTGTAAAAATTACCTAATCATCAACCAATTTAGATAAGACCATTACTTTATTGTTCACTACAAGTATCCAAGCCTTTGCCAAGGGTGAAACTGTTATACCAAAGATTATATCAAATGTTTCATAATTCTTTCAAACTGCCATTTTATCACTTACATGTCATAAATTAAACCTGTCATCCAGACTATCTGCTAAGCTGGCACATTTTGCTGTATTTTTCATTAAATTCTTAAATCACAAGTATCCAGGAGATAGCAGACCTTAAAATTGTCTTTACCTGAAAAAGCTGTTAAATAGAAGATAGACTGTTGTGTTTTATGCCAAGTACATCATAGTTTATTAATACACATCATTGGTAGGGATAGAAAAGGTCAGCACCAAAATAATTATTTCTTCAGTATCTATTTGGTGCACACATTGCTGTTTGACGGTGATAGGTTTTGTGGGTAATTAGTGGTGTAACCAAATACTACTGTGGAATTTGTTTACAGGTATAGCAAACATCCCTGAAGTAATACAACTTTACTGAAAGGTTTTGATATAGTGCACATCGTTCAACATTGGAATTAGTCATCAGTTTCTGTTCAGGTCTAGGGACTGGTGCTGAAAGAAGAGAGACTTTCACCTATCATTTAGGAATGTAGGGTCACTGGCTGATTAAAGACTTGGGAATGTAAAGATTACAGAAATCAGATTCACATGGGCCCCCACTGTGATCAGGTAGCTCCTTAAACCAGGGTGTCAGAAGAGCCAATGAAAACCTCTGCCTTTTAATGGGCCTCCAGTCAGATTGGTAAAATAGGTGATCTCTGAAACCTGGTGTCACCCCACGTGCCAGCTAATTCAATGGATATTGTTGTCACATACAGTAGGATGGACAGGGCTGGCCTCTCTGCTGAGCTGCAGAATGAAAACATAGATTTGGAGCAGACCAATGGTTTTAATGGGGATGTTCCATTTCTCAGGATGCTTCACTTAAACCCTGGTTAATCAGCCACTTATGTAGCATGTTGTTCTCCAGGAAGGCTGTTTTGAAAATACTGCCTAGCTTAGCTTCTGCTGTCATGATATTTAGGGGATTGCTGGTTTTCAAGATGCCTTTGCAGGTAAGTTACTCAGAACTGTACGCAGCTCCTGGAAATTTCACTTCCAGGGAGATCCCCTGGCGTTGGCAGCAGGAAGCACACTATTTACTCTGGAGAGTGTAGGTGCTTGTCCCATATAGAAAGGAGTAAAAGTTTTCTGGTGATATGAATACCGAACAAAGGTATTGGTGAATCACAGACAGACGTGTCTCCTTTTTGTGGTGAGCCCTACCATGAGCTGTTCTCAAGCTTCTGGGAACAGAAGCTGGTGAACCCAGGCAGTGCAGTGCAGAACCAAGGAGAGAAGTCATCCTGCATGTATGAGTTCAATAGGTATATTCCTATGGTGCTGTTATTCAGTTAATAATTCATTGCCCTATTTCCTTACTGTCAGACTTATTTGACATTGCTGTCTTTAGACAATGTTCCCAGACTTATTTTGCAGGGAGCTCATTAAAATGTGTCTGCATGCCTGATATAGATTCTGCCCTGTATAATTTCATATATCCAATTCTTTGCCTTATATATTATTTAAACACATTACTTGTTTTATAGCCCTTTAAAAAACTCCATACTACTTACAGAAAAGGGGACCATACTCCAAGTTCTTTTAAAACTAAAGAAATGAGCAGGAACAAAGAGCCATTTTAATTCTGTAGTATATAAAATCTTAAAAAAAAATAAAAATACACATCAATGAAAACATTACGTAGCTATTTAGTTTCTGTTTTCTGGCAGACACACAAAATATGGACAGTAATGTAATTCGAAACTAGGTTTAATTTTTAAGTGCATCTTAAAGGCACAGAAAATGCTAACCATTTACTGCAAGCTGAGAAGACAGAATGGCAGAAATCGCTGAAACTGCAGGTTCATGTTTTTTCCTTTAAAACTAGACCACATACCTTTACACAAGTCTGCATTTAAATGAATGCAAGTAAAACAGTTGGCCAAAGTCACAAGGTTCCACCATTTTTAAATGTGGACGTATCTATTATATTTATCTTGCTTAAACATTATATAAAAATTCAACTCTACTAATCAAAATAACTTAGAACAAAGGGTTATAAACTGTAGTATTTTGGAACTATAGAAGATTGAAATGCTTCTTCTGCTCAGCTTTGTATTATTTTAAGATAACTGTAAAGTTCAAACCCAGAGTTTGTCTGAATCCAAGATATTTTAGAATAACAGGTAGTTCAGCTTTGATTTTTCAGTTCAGCACCTTTCCTAATTATAACTCAATAAATAACACCAACTAGCACACCACAGTAGTTTTAATCAGTGTTTCTAGATAAATTCATAGATGTGCCACAGTTGAAACCCAGTTTAAAAAGATTTCATACACAAGCAAGAGAATGTGAACTATATTTTTTAATTTTGGTTGGGTTTTGTTTCCAGTGTTCTATTTGTAGAAAAAATTTTTGTCAAAATTTGATGCTGTAAGAAGAGGGAAATATTGTCACAACTTTTATTCCATCTGTGTTCTTTTATGTCAACACCTATCCACCCTTCCTTATAAAATGTCATTTGGCAGGTAGCCTAGAAAAAGAATGTTTTTAGGTTTAGATGCTTAAAATTTTATTATTTTTTTCCTTTAAACATTATTGTTAAATTGTATCATTGTATAAACTGGAAAACTCTGTTTTCATTATGTACTATCTTGTCTGTCAGTAGAAAGTATTAACATAATGTTGTCCCAGAATTCACTTATTTCTATAAGGGGAAACAAAATGATGTGTAGATAACAGATTAAGCATATAATATACAAGACCTAAGGCTTTTACTCTCAGGAGACATTACATTTCCATGGCAATACCAGGATATAATATAAATAAATGAAGAGTTACAGTCTGCTAGTCAGGCATGCTGAATTGGATTTAAGGCATATTAACTACTTCTAGAGTAAGCAAATGAATATTGCTGATGGACTGAAAGAGATAGGGATGGCATTCTAGGATTTGGTATCTTTTAAGCTACTTACTCAAATATCCTGTAGTAAGACTGTATTTCTGAAGAAAGTTCAAGCCTATTTGAACTTTTGCATGTTTTCTTTTTTAATTTTTATTTTTTATTAAAGAATGTTCCCATAGATTTCACAGAGAAACACATAGGGAACAAAAATAAAATGCCTTATATTTAAAATGTGAGTTCACAGATTAAGAGTGAAAAGGCACTTTTCCGACTTGTAGCACCAGGGGAGTCAGTGCAACAAAAATGGGGAAAGGCAGTCAGAAGCAAGATAAAAACCTCCATTATAAAGAACAGACTGAAATGTTTGCCAGTAAGACAGGTAGATTTTGTGTTGAAAAAATGATGACACTTTTTACAGGAGCATGATTGAAGAAAGGAACATGAAATTTCCTGAAGAGCATTGAAATTTGCAAAGTCCTAGATAAGCCTGTCCCAAACCCTAAATGTTTTGAGAGATGTCCATCCTCAATTTCCAGTGGTCACTGTATTAAACAAAGGCTACAATAAATTAGAAAATTCTTAGACTAAACTTCTTGTCTGTATGGTTTGATTGATAAAGCTACATCAAATTGCTTTATTTCATGCTCTTCTGAAATTGGTAGGCAGTGGATGACTTTTTTACATTTAAATTGTGCTGATTAGCCAGTTTTACCTTAATAACTCTCTATGATAGTGACCACCTTATCTTGCCCTTTAATTTTAAAATTAATGAAGTAATCATTTATCCTGGTCTCTTTCTGTGTTCTGCCCAATTACTTTAGTGCTGAATGGTACTTTGCATTTTTGTTGGTCCATTAGTCCCATATCATGCTCTTTCTGGACTTCTTTGTTCAACTGAGGGATAATTAAATAGTGTCTTTTATAATCTTTATAACCTTGGCACATAAATTTCCTTTGCAAACAGTTCAATCTAATAGATAAATGTCCCTTTAAAATTGGGTCTTATTTTGTTTGCTTCTGATTAAGGTATCTAACTTCAAACCATGTCAAATAACAACCTAACTTTAATTACTTCTTAAATTTATTTTATTTTAATTTTTTTATTATTATTTATGATAGATCCATCTCTTGATTTTTACCCTTCAGGAAACCATCCCTACACTGAAGATGCATGGAAAAGAGCTGTTACTTCTTGACTGCATATTGTAGTAGACTTTGAACAGCCTGTAGAGAACTAATAGGAATTTTGAAGCATTGGACTGACAGTGAATGAAGCAAATTTAACACTGGCTAGGTCACCACTGAAGGCTTGAAACTTATAAATGCTGAGCAGTCTGCTGTGGACTTTATGAAATAGGACTGCAGTGAGCTGTTTACAAAAGATTTGCACTATTAGGAGCCAGACTCTTTCTGCTTGCTTGGGCAGTCTCACAAGCTCTTTGTTTGCCCTTTATGGTCTGAATGAAAGGCAAATTTTAAAGCTTGATGGCATTTATTCAGAGAATGTTCTATACTGGGAAAAGTGGCTGTTGTCTCTAGGAATGGTGAGGAGCTCTGTGAAGAAGAGTGATTTGGTGCAGAAAGAAGAAAAGATTTTAAAAACATTATTAACATTTTCTTGTTTCTTGAAGATTTTCTCCATTTTGGTTTAATTGAATTCTTCCTAGGTTCTAAGCATACAGAGCTATCAGAGAGAAATTTTGTTTATTGGGGAAATGTTGGTGATCTGTACACATAGCAGGTTCAGAGATTAATAGGTTAAGGAGAGCCCTCAATTGAATGCAGCCTACAAAACATTCAGATGCCATTACAGTCATATTTTAATAAGCACAAGTGATGTGACTGACATTTTCTGAATTTTCATGTTTATGTGAACATCTATGACTGCACTGGCAGTACCTATAAACCGAAGACTGGACCTCTATTTAAATACTCTACTGTTGTCTTAGTAAAGATAAAGTTTTGTAGTAAATTTTTTTGTTTCTGTTCTTCACCAGAAAGTAGTGTCTGCATTGAAAATGTGCTTATATATTGAAATAAGTAGCTATGGAGTAGTTTTGACTATATATAATGTAAAGATTTAAGAGAAGAAATTCAGCATACCGTTGTATTGAACATAAGGATTCAAAAAATCATTTTGGGTATGAATACAGAAACTAATTAGCAAGTCCTTATTTCCTGTGGAGTCATATAACTTCACTACCTTCAAGAAATTCACTACTTTAAATCCTGGTTCTCTAAAGACAAAGGCAAAATTTTATTGACCTCCACAGAAGCAGGCATTCACTGCAACTGGTGATGTGCTTTGAACTGTGAGTGAGATGCTGAACCTTCTCCCTTACCACTGCTCTTCAGCATCTTTCTGGTTGATAAGGCTCAAAATGCTTTTAACTGATAGCAGCAAAGCACAGACTAAAACACAGAGATGTACTAGTCTAGAGACCTCTCACATAGCAGAGGTCATAGAATTTCATTAAATCTGAACTGGATAAAACCTCTATCTTCTGGATGGTTTATAGCAAAACTTTGGCAATCTATCTCATCTTCATTTAAACACTGTGTGCAATGGAGAATCCATAAATGCTTGACTGTATCAATTCCTGTAAGTTCTTCCAACTGCTGCAGTGTCGCAGTTGTCTTTGAGTATAATTTATGCCCTGCACACGCATTCTGAAAATACACAGAGCAACATGGCCCTGTCCTAAAAGCACTGTACATGACAGATAGCAATGATTATTTTATTATCATTTCATCAGAGAATCTAAATATTTCTTTTTGTAGCTTATTATCTATATAGCCCAGGCTTTGTTCATTATACAAAATTATATTCAAAGGAAATATCTGGCAAAACAGTTAATACCTCTCAATCATTCTGGATCAGGAATGTTAATTCACAACTGGCAGGTGTCCCAAGTCCATTTTTGCAATTTAACAATTTAAACCAATCTATTTTCTTCCTCTGTCATTCAGCCATTCATGATTTTTAACTGGAAATGATCTATTGAAAAAAAAAAAAGAAAAAAAAGCAGTAAGTGAATATATTTAATTCAAAGGAAAAGAATGGGAGAAATAGCTATGCAACTGCAATTTTTTTATTCTCAAAATTAATTACCTTAAGGTGTCTTAAAATAAATTTAAGAAGTACCTATATAATTATTGTCACCTATTGAAAAATGTAAAGGTAAGTTAAAAAGTTGCACTTGCAATTTCTTCTTTCATCTTATAATTCAAATTACTAAAGTAGAATCATGGAATCCAAGAATCACCCAGAAGTTTACTTTGGATGGGAACATTTTGAGATCTCAGGCTGCTTATGAACATCCAGATGAGCTTTGAAAACCCAGGAGAATAATTTTTCACCACCTATTTGGGTAACTTGCCTCCAGGTCAGGTGGTTTTATAAGAACTGAATTCTTGAAGTTATAAACAACCCTTTTGACAGCCTACCTATTCTGCAGACACAGCTTTAGATTTCCTTTATTGCAGTTTATTTGCTTTATAAAAAAGAAGTATTTCTGAAAGGTGACTTCTACTTATTCTAGAAAACTGAAGAACAAGAGGAACTTAATACTGAATTACAGATATTAGAGATACATTTTATAGATAATTTGTTGAAAACATTCTTGTCCTATGTATGCAGCAACTTGGTGTTCTTTCATTTGTCTAATAAGAACAATTTAAAGATGCTGATTTTCTGCACTTAAATTAAATTGCAATTTCCCTTAGAAGCCACTTGACATAGATTATGAATGAAAAATGAATCATCTGTTAAAGAAGAAATTATATTTATTACTATTTAACACAGCACAATAGAAATGAATATTTGATACAACTATGTAAAATTGTAAAACTGATTAGAAGTGTATATAGCATAATCTGTTTAGGAAAGTATAGTACTGCATTTGTTTTATTGTGCTACATTCTAAGACAGTATGTCTTAATAGTTGCAAACTATCAATAAGCAAATTTTGGCAAATAACTAAAGCAGTAGAAATGTAAAAGTACATATTCAAATAAGGTTTCTTGCTCATTGATTTAGATCATGGTAAAGATCATTGAATTAAATAACTTCAGTAAAGTCTGACTACCTTTGGAAACAGACCAAATATTTAAGAATGCATTAATTTGTAGAGTACCATGCTAATGTCACTCGCTGAAGAAATCAGCCCTAGTTCCATGTGGAATCACTGTGGAACCAGCCATGTTCCACAGTGGAGCAGGGGATCATGGTGTACAGAGAGGGTTTCCCAAGTCAGGGAAATGCAGAGGAGTGCTGAGACCTGCCAGGAGCTTGCATGGGACAGGCTGATGGGGACTTGTGCAGGGCCAAGAATAGCAATGACCATCCCCACTTCCACAAAAGAAGCACCAGGGAGCTCAAGGGTCCAGGAATGCCATGACAAGAACAGGCAAATAGACTGTGGACTCAGTCATTTGGCATGACAGTTCCTGTGGGAGGGCACAGCTCTGAAGTTTTGGGCATCTGAGTGGAGAGACAGAATCCACATAGTCCAGTAGCTGGGCACAATTCTGTGCCCATCTGCATGGTTCAAGGGTGCTCATCCTAGCTGACCCTCGAGGCAGAATGGTGGGCACTCCTCTGGGAGCAAAGTCTGCAGCTCCAGCTGGGGTGTCTGTGCTATCTACCCCAGCAATGGCCAATGCCTGCACTCAGATGGAGCTGCTGCAGGGACAGGCTGCAGTGCAGACCTCAGACTGCAGGACATGCACAGACCCTTCTCCTTGGCAGCAGACCTACCTGCAGAAGGTGTACCCAGGTGAAGGGCCTTTGCAACAAATGGCTGAGCTGCAGGAACTGGTGAGAAGCCTGTGTAACATCTGGGAGGCTATGAAGGGGTTGAATAGCTGGTTCCAAGCACAATCTGCAGTGGAACCACAGCCCAACAGTCAAAAACTCCCCCATGGCACATACAGAAGGGAGGGGGAACCAGTAATGCAGAAGAATGGAGGCTTACAATGGCAAGGACCCACAGGAGGAAGAGACTTCCCCAAAAGCCCGAGGAACCTTTGCAGAACAGATTCACTGCTATGCAAAGTGAAGAGGGAAGACCTGTGTCATCCGGGGAGATGCTGGGTCTGGGTAATGCAGCCCCATCTGCTCTCCAGGTAACTGACAGCCACACAAATAAGTAAAGACAATAGGGGATAGTAGTAGGTGACTCTTCTGAGAGGTACCAAGCACTGACTTGCTGCCCTGATGCACGCTCTAGGGGAGAGCTGCTTACTGAGGACTCATATAAAAAATGTCACCTAGAGGCTACCAAACCTCACACAGCCCACTGACTATTGTCTGCTGCTGTTATTTCTTGTGAGTGCCAGAGATACAACTGGGAGCAGCCTGAGGTGTAGCAGGGATTACAGAACCCTGGGAGGGGAAGTAAGGCACTCTGAAGCATAGGTAGTTTTTTCATTAATACTTTTGGTCAAAAAGAATGTGTTTGAAAGGGCCAGTTGAATGTGGCTAATCAACAAATGTTTACTGGACAGTTGCCACAGCCAGAGGTTCTTAGCCACAGCTGCTTACACCATTTGGCTTGCTTTGAGAAAACTGTACTGCAGGGGGCAGATGGGACCCATCTGTCAGAAAAGAGGAAGGAAATCATTGGTCATAGGATTGCTGGTCTGGTGAAGAGGGTTTTAAACTAAAATTGCTGGGGGAAGGGAGCCTAAATCCATCCCATTCCTGCCAGTTTGATGCCAGTGGCAGAATGAGATGCTTGGAGCCTGAAGAGGTTTTGAAGGTTATCAGGAGAGCACCTGAGGAGCAGCACAAAGGAATTCCAGCCACTCAACCAATAAGACAGCTTCACTGGGGGTCCAGCTCAAATGCCTTTATGCAAAGGCACACAGCATGGAGAATAAACAAGAGGAATTACAGATGTGCACATGCCTACAAGGCTATGATGTAGTCATCATCATGGCAATGTTCTGGGATGGCTCCTATGACTGAAGTGCTGGAATGGAAGGATACAGAATCTTTAGGATGGGCAGGCAAGGGAGATGAAGAGGAGTGTTGCCATTTATTTCTGTGACTGGCTGGAGTGCAGAGAGTTTTGTCTGGGGATGGGTAAGGAGCCAACTGAGAGTGTGTGGGTGAGGATTAAGGGTGGAGCAGGGACAGGTGTTACTGTAGTGGGGGATCTGCTAGAGACCACCCAACCAGGAAGACCCAGTAGATGAGGCCCTCTGGAGACAGATGGGAGCAACCTCATGTGCACAAGCCCAGAGCCTCTTGGGAGACTTCAGCCACCAGGATATCTGGAAGAAGAACACAGCAGGTCAATCTGGGAGGTTCCTGGAATGTGCTCATGTGTTAACTTCCATTTCCAAGGGACAGAGGAGCCAACAAGGAGAAGTGTTATGCTGGACCTTGCTCTCACCAACAAGAAGGGGCCGGTGGGAACATGAAGCTCAAAGGCAGCCTTGGATGCAATGAATGTAAAATTGTACTGTTCAAGATCCTTAGAGCAGTGGGGAGCTCATCTAATGAACCTAACAAGTCCTTTGAACCTGATGAGATGAATCTACAGGTTCTGTGGGAACTGGTGGGTGGTGTGGTGTTGCCCTGGTTTTACAGGGCCCCATAAGTTGTGACACTGTAACTGTAGTTTCCCATGCTTGTTCTGTAAACATGGTCCTTGTTTTTCTTAACCGGCCAGGATTGTTTTGCACTTGTGGAATTGTTTTTCATTCCTTTCCCTGGGGTGGAGAAAGATGATTGACCATGTCTTTGTCCTATAAACCTTCAGAGGTGTTGACCCTTTTCACCAATCCTTAATTGCCTTTAGAAACATATAAAAATAAGAAAATAAAGAAGGGCAGGTCTTTTTTGGTCGGTGCTACCTAGAAATTCACCTGCTACTCTGAGACCTGCGTGTTTCTTCTGTTGCCAGCTGTGCAACAGTGTGGCTTAGCCACTATGCATCAAATTTCAGAAGTTGTGGCAGTGAAGTTCCCACTGACTGGAAAAGGGGAAACATAACCTCCATACCTTCCTATGAAGAGAAAAAAAGAAGACCCAGGGAGCTACAGGCCAGTCAGTTTCACCTCTGTACCCAGCCAGATCGTGGAACAAATCCTGCTGGAAATTATGCAAAGGCACTTGAAAAATGTGGAGGTGATTGATTGGTGACAGCTAAAATGGCTTCACTAAAAGCAAATTGTGCCTGACAGATTTCGTGGCTGTCTATGATGTGGTTACTGTGGATGAGGGAAGAGCAGTTGTTGTCATCAGACCTGGACTTGTGCAGAGCATTTGACACTGTTTCACATACCCTTCTTGTCTCTAAATCAGAGAGAGAGTTGGGATTGTTCAGTCTGTAGAAGGCTCTGGGGAGACCTTAGAGCAGCCTTCCAGTACCTAAAGGGAATGTAGAAGAGAGTTGAAGAGGGCTTTTTTTATAAGGCTAGGAGGTGATGGGACAGCAGGGAATGACTGTAAACTGAAACACCATTAGATATTAGGAAGAAATTCTTTATTGTGAGGGTGGTAAGGTATTGGAAGAGGTTACCCAGGGTAGATGTGGATGTACAAGTGGATGGCCCATCCTTGGATGTGTTCAAGGTCAGCTTGGATGGAGCTCTGAGCAACCCGATCTAGTGGAAAACTCTCTGCCCATATCAGGGGAGTTGGAACTAGATGACTTTAAGGTTCTTTCTAGCCAAATTCATTCTATGATTCTGACCAGATGAATAATTATCCAAAATGATTGAGAAAATATCCTATGACTGTGGGGACCCTAAAAACAATTTATATGACATTACAGTACTGGGTGACGTACCATTTTTGGAAGTTACTCCATAGCTATT
This sequence comes from Drymodes brunneopygia, assembly GCA_013400955.1. Taxonomy (NCBI): domain Eukaryota; kingdom Metazoa; phylum Chordata; class Aves; order Passeriformes; family Petroicidae; genus Drymodes; species Drymodes brunneopygia. Next base: position 121,523 of record VZTZ01030514.1, read on the forward strand.
ATCAGCCTTCTTTTCCTTTTTTTTTTCCACTTTGTCTGATGTAAATGCAATAATTTTTTTTACTACATTTGTGTTAGCAATTGGGTTAAGAACCTGCCACAGTTGCCATGCAAATTCAAAACAGTGGATCTGAATTAGTATCCTCACTCTGACAATAGATAGCGCCAGTACTTCAAAAAAAGTGAACAACAAAATCAGCCCCACACTCCAGCATGTTTAACAGATGTGCTACAAATCTTCCAGTGTAAGGTTAAATTTGTAAGGTCTATCATCACTGCAAATTGTTCTCATCCAGCCAAAAGTCTAGTCTTTCCCTGAATATTTTCTATCAGTCCTGGCTAGATGCAGCTGAAATGGCTGAGGAAACTCTGCAGTCCTCCTTGCTGTGTGCAGCAAGGGAAGCACACGTGGCAACAGAGGTGGGCAAAGGGGCTTTGGGTCTATATCACCTTTGTTTCCTGCAGAAATGTATCAAATTTGCACTGAGTTCAGTCTGTCACAGAAACAAATACTTGTCATCAGTTTGAGATTCACTACATTTCAATGTCCTGCAGGTATCCTCTGACAACGTGGTGTTCTTTTTCTTTTAAATGATGAAAGCTTAGTCCTGGCTACAATTTTTTACTATACGCATTACTGCCATATTGCTTCTTGTTGACCATCTGTATAAAACCACCAGTCCAAACTCACTATTTCCCTTTTTTGGCATCTCTCCATTCCTCAAATCACATTTAGTAAGTCAGACTAGGGACTTGGGTTGCCCTTGGAAACCCAATCCAGCACCCAGAGACTGGATCCTTTGCTGCTCTAAGAAATTGGCAACCACTGCATGAACAAATACAGGTGTCAGGTAGTCTTCATAAAGATTCAAGTACATTGCATTTAACTCTTTTGCTGCTTTTATAGTTTCTAATTTTTCTACATACAATACTCTCCCTTTGCCCTGCCAGAACCTAAGAAGTCTTTCTGCCTTTTTATTCTCTCCTTTTTTTTTGTCTCTAAAAGTCTTGATAATCTCTAAAAAGTTTGATACTGTGATGTACTCAGCTTGTTTCCATAGCAGAAATCTAAGGTGAAAATGGAACTAATGTCGCCCTGGTTTTACAGGGCCCCATAAGTTGTAACACTGTAGCTGTAGTTTCCCATGCTTGTTCTGTAAACATGGTCCTTGTTTTCCTTAACCAACCAGGATTGTTTTGCACTTGTGGAATTGTTTTTCATTCCTTTCCCTGGGGTGGAGAAAGATGATTGACCAAGTCTTTGTCCTGTAAACCTTCAGGGGTGTTGACCCCTTTCACCAATCTTTGACTGTCCTTAGAACCCTATAAAAATAAATAAGGGCAGGGCTTTTGGTCGGTCCTGCCTGGTGAAACCACTGCTGCTCTGTGACCCGCGTGTTTCTTCTGTTGCTAACTAACCAACAAACTAACAGTCATTAATGTAGGAACACTTCTTAATCAAAGAAAGGAGGAAATACTTTCAAGGGCAACCCTTTGTTTAAGGCCAACAATCAAATTTAGTGTGGATGCTACCATTATGAAAGTAATGAATGAATCTGAGAGTCACTAACAGGGTTCTGAAAATAAAATAAAGCCTCTACAATGATCTGTCATCCTGCTCATGGCCTCATGTCTGCTTTATGTTTAGCATTGATTTTTTTTTTCTTTTTCCCTTCACAAAGCAAGCAGTTGATAGTTTATGTGTGCTGCCAGTAAGAATAAACTGCCACCCACTTTGTTCGTGACAGCAGAAATCAACATTAAGTGGAAAGTGGCTGTGTACAAGATAACTGATCCCTTTCAAGGTTTCTTTACCTTATTTCCAGTTGGTGCTGGGGGACAAGAAATTGCCTCTTTTGAACAATTGTCACTAATTGACATCCTGGTTGGTAGTCTAGGGACCAAGCACAGCGAGAAGCTTGAATAAGCATTGAGTCTGAACTGACCTGCCATTAGAAGTAATTTCTGAAGCAAAAACTGAAGCACACTCTCTGAGGGTGTGGGAAAAGTCACATTGCAGCAATTTCTGCTATTCTTTGAGCAAAAAAAGAGGTGCATATCAGAACTGTCAGTTCTAAAACCTTATTATACCTCAGTTTAAAAAAGAAAATAGACTTCACTAATGCCCTTTCTTGCTGCTCATAAAAAACCCTCCAACAATAAACCAAACCAAACCCACACTATAAGGATTTATTAGCCTGTCTCCACATTCAATATCTCAGGTTAGTGCCTTCCCAATAGAAGAATAATTTCTTCACACAAATTGCTGAAAATAACCATACACATTACTAGGGATTTGCTTTTGCAGTATGTTTGACCAGATGATATTATCTGAGACTTTCCCTTTTGTTTTAAACAATTAATTCAAACCTTTTTTTCGGACATTTTCACCATCATGAACTAACAATACGCATCTCTATTTAATCACTCAATTTTAATTTTAATGACAATTGTTAATTTACCTCTCACTAACCTCCAGACTCCACCTCTGTTAATGCTTTCATTTATGCTTCAATGCCAGGAAGATTCAACACTGAACCATTTCAACTAAACATTTCTTAGACCCACAGAGAAAGAGGTTTGCATCCAGATACTTATTAACAAAATATACAAATAGTAATAAAGAAAAAGTTTAAATTATTTCAAAGTAATGTAATTGGCTTATGTCTAAAACAAGAACAGGAAAAAAGTTCTGACCACTGTGTCAAACTGATACATTTTCTGACACTGCCACAATGAGCCAGGGGTATTTCAAATCTGCAGTTGCTTAAAAAGACCCAGGTGGAATACAAACAGCAAGTACTGCAGGGCACAGGCACACCAAAATACCTATCACTTCAAAGGCTTTGAGTCATATGAATAATGAAAGGTTCTGCAAGCAATTCAAGCAATTATCAATATTTTCTTCACATTTCCAGTGGGTTTTACCAGTATTTTCTTTGTTATTTTTTCTATTAATGTTTTAATGATGAAAAATGCTATTACATTGTTTTTCCAAGTGCCACTTGCTCCATTACCAAAGTTTAAGTGACAACTACTAGTGTGCTCTAGAATCACATATCAAAAGCAAAACTAAAACCATCCCAAGACTGAAAGAAAAAACCTTTTGAGTATAATTTGAATGCAATTGTTTTAGAATAACAATTATGCTGTCAACTTCTTAGATTAATGAAATCTTTCAGAAGACATTAAGAGAGAACAATTAAACTACTGATTTCTTATTCACTCTTTAAAACCATTTCTGCCTAGTATCAAATCTTTCAGAAGTGGATATTTCATGTCTTCCAAAGTAAATAAGATCCCTGTAACACTGCACACCAAGTGAAAATCTCTGGTGGTGGGAGTGTGACTGCCAGAGTGGCTCCTGAATGGTCAGAAAAGAAAAATTTCTTAACAATTCTTTCCCATCTCTCACTCTTCTGTTGCCAATACTGATGAATTCCAACCTGTTTAGTTCAGAAACAATCCCATACCTTTCAATATTCTTCCTGTACCTCCCCACATTTCCAGTTCTACTAGACCTTTTCTGAGATCAAGGATCATCACTGCATGCAGTGGTCTGGGTGTGGGCCTAGCATGGTTTGTAAAATAGTATAATGACCTTTTCTGTTATGCTGAAATTTGCAAATATTCAGAATATTTGTGTCCTTTTCGACAATAACAGAAAACTGAACTAATTTTTTCAAGGAATTATCTATTATTTTTGATTTAAAAAATCCCACCTATTTCAGATACAAAATCCATCCAGTCTAATGTGAAATATTTCAATTTTTTCCTGTCCCCAGCCTATTTGGTCTGCGATATGTTGACTTAGTGCAGCTTGGGAGATGAATAGGAAGCATGTCATTAAAATTTCTGGAGCTTGACTGTATAATCTTTGAGAGAATGGCTCCTACTGGATGGCATGAGTAGTGAGATAATTATATATGTGAACAAGGGTATCAGAGAGAGATCTCTACTGCAAACAGAAAAAATGTCACACACATTTATTGAATTCTAAATAACTGCTTGGACAGGAACGTTCATATGCAAATAAATACTCTAAATAAATACAGCAAAATAGAGGAAATGGAAGAATCTGAGGTGTCAACAACTAGCCAGAGAATAATTTGAAAAGCATAAATTACGCAAGCACATACAATGAACAATAGAGGCTTAAAGACCTCAAGATTCATTAATCAGAATGGACAATTGTTGATCCTTTGAGCACGAAATGGGATTTTGTTTTGGCAGAACAACTTCAGATAAAATGTACACAGGAAATAAACAATTATGTGTTTTAAGGGTACCATCTAATGTTAACTCCTTTTCAAACCTCTCACCTTTTTGATTGAATAACACCAAATCGAATCAAACAAGCTTCCTGGCTCAGGAAATACAGAGCACATACTGTTTCAGCTTCTGATGTTTTATTAATGTAATTAACTCACAGGTGGATGCAGCCATCTGACCTATACATGTGAATTAAATAAGTTTTTCATCCCTACCAGTATCTAATAATCACATGAACAATAATACCCAGCTTTCTGAGCTTTAGCAGTTGCAGAAGCCTCCCCTATTTTGTTGGCATCCTAGGTCTGCTAATTGTTGTTTCCTGACAGTACAACAGCAGTGCCTAGAGGAGGAGAACTTTATTTACCTAGGAAACAAAGGAGATTTCAAAGCAGACTTGTACCTTGTGTTGCATACAACAGGCCTACAGCTCCTTTTTGCTGTCAGTAGTGTATGAGTCCTTCACAAAACAATGTATTTCTCACAGAGCAACCAAAAACCTTACCCTGAAGCAAAGCAGATGGAAAAGGAGATGGAATTTTGTCTTTTTTTTTTTTTTTTTATTGACATAAGTGATCATTACTGAGCATACAGTCTAGCACAAGAAAGGAGGAGCATGAAGGAAGTAATAAATATATTTCTTATTTCTTTGTTTCACACAATTACCTGAACCACTAACAGAAAACACAGGATTATTTCAACTCTGTAGATTAGATAAATCCGAAGGTTACCCTTCAAAAATTGTGTTATCTTCTTAATTAGGACTTGAGTCAGTTTGGGGAAAAAACCATAATTGCTGACAAAACACTGCAAATTTTGTTAAAATTATAAATGTTAGAAGTGGAAGAAAGCCATAATTTATCTCTTTTTAGGTGCCAGTATTATACAGTCAATGTTTATATGACATGAAAGCTAAATATGTCTTTTTAATTTTTCGGAACTTGAAGGCTTTTCAGACAACATTTGGTATTTTGGTTCTGAAGATGCAATGGGTACAGTTTTTATGTATCACAGAGAGGGTCAATTTCATGCTCTTAAATTTAACTACATGAGCACCAGTGCATCCATGTAAGACATAATTTTCTGAGTTATTCTTCCATATGCTAGCTTCTAGCAAAGAAACTGAGGAAAAAATGCTGTATGTTAAAATTATATTGCTTAATAATAGCAAAATAATTATTATGATTAAGCATATATTTAATGTGCTATTATAGTTATTTTAGGATATATTGTTGTTATTATTTTTATCAATCTATAAACTAAACAACCTAGTTTCTAAAGGTGGGTTCACATATTCTTCTTATCCAACTAATGATAGAGCATCAGAACTAGTAAACAAAGTAGCAAAGGTTCTGAAATTTTTTATTTTCAGGGATGGCAGCAAGGTTCCATGTTTTGAGGCAGTATTTACTTTAAGAGGGTTCTCAATAACTTAAGTGTATGATATTTATTATTTCCAGGCATAGTAAGGTCATTTCAAATTTTTAAAAACTTAAAATTTGAAGTTAGAAAGAAAATGAAAGTCAGACGGATACAGTTATGAAACATTTCTCAACAGCTTGTAATGGGGATTGTCTGTGGTTGGTATAATACAAAATTGTTCAAGTGTATTGAACAGGAAACTGGACTCCAGATTCTCTTTATCTCAGTCACACGTTGGCTTTCAATCTTTTTCTTTCACTTGTTTTCCCATTCTTCTCAAATAACTCTGCTTGCATTCAGCTGCTTTCAAAACTAAGCAGAGTTTTTTCCCTCAAAGTCTGATAGGATGTTTCATATGTTAGCACAAATTACCAGAAACCCCCTAATAGCAGAATTTTTACTGTGTTATGGATGACCAAAGTAGTAGGGGTCAAATATTTTTCAATGACCATTTCAGTTTTGGTCATGGTGTTGCTGACCAGCAGATGACCTCTCTTGCTGTTTCTCTTTGTGGCCAATTGTTTCTCTTCCTCTTGTATCCACAGAAAAATAAGTCTGGGGTTTTTGTGATGACTCTTCTTTGGAATATAAACAGAACTATATAATGATAAATCAGCTTTTTTACACTTTTCTTGTTTGATGACCCAAAGAAATATCTTGTTTCCTGTTTCCCTGCATTTAATATTTTTGAAAATTCAGTATGCTTGAAAAGTCAGTATTCTTGAAATTCATAAATACAGAAATGAAACATGCATTCATTTCAAATTAAACATTTGATCTAAAAAATAGAATTACCTAAAATCTTCTTAATTTACACTTCAGTGCAATACTCCATATTTTAAGTAGTTGGGTTCATTATTCTTTCTTTAACAAACTCTGTTAATAGCTCAATATTTTTCATTGCATGTAACTTGCACTGATGTAAACAAAGTAAAATGGATTTTAAACAATCTGAAAAACATTCCTCTTGTAACTCAGGTGAGGTTAAGCAGAGCTTAAGTACTGTACAATGCTGAGTGCAAGCTGTTACGTGACTGTAGCTTTCTGATCAATACCAAAGTGGCCACCAAACACGGTTCACAGAAAAATTTTCATGAAGCAGAGTGGTGCAATACCCCCTCACCAGTTCTGTTGATTTTATAATATTATCCTTCAGGTATTCTTTTTCAAAGCTTTAAGGATGTGTTTGCCAAGATTAAATATATTAAGATTGGAAGACTAACATCCTCAATATCATATTCTAAATGTGAATCAAATGTATTCATCTATAAGTAGGTGATTTGGAAAGTACCCTCTCGAAAACCAAAATGTGCATACAAGTTAGCTTCCTGCAGCACTGATATTTTTTAAGATGAAATTTAGTTATTTTCAAGAAAAGTTAGTTTTCCTTAATACCTAAGTTCATCAGACCTGCTAATTTTGTGTTTCACAAAGTTGTATGTACCTTATTCATCTCTCACTTCTAATTATTTCACAGTATTAGGAATGATTATATGGACAGCTGGTGCAGTTTCTTGAGAAAATCAGACTCTACAACTTCAGCTGAAAAAGGTAAGTTGGTTGGCTGACAATAGTTGTGACTGAAGGCAGTGTTTTTACTTCTTTATTCCATGTGAAAAACCTAAGTATTTATGTATTCGCATTGAAATGCTGGTATACTGTTAACCTTAGCTATTAAATGAATCCTTCAGCTTTAGAACACTCTTACACAACTTGCTGTACTCTCCTGAACCCATTCCATTTACCTGATTTATAAATAAAGGCTGTCTTGTGCTCTCAGGCATGACACTATGGAATTGTTCTCCAATATATATGATCAAATTTCTCAATATCTCACTTGGTTATAGGTCTCCCAGATAATTTAATATTTATCACAGGATTAAACTTTCTCTTAAAAGTTTACATTATGAGCAAATTCTCGAGTCATCGAATTTCTGGGTGTACTCTTTTCTATGTGTTGTAAAATTTCTGGCGTTTTTGAAACAATAGAATACTTGAATGTGTGTTCTTTGCAGACAAATTTGCAAGGACTATAATAATCTATAAATATTTGCAGAGTATAAACATCAAGGGTAGTAAAAGGCTATTTATCTCACTATAATTTTAAGAGCTTGTCATTAGGAGAAAAGGAATAAAATGAAACAAGATAAAATGTAACAGGAAGAAGAAAAATCATCTTGACCAAGTTAACTACTCTGTCAAATTGTTTCCTATGGAAATTAATGGAATACTCTTTGCTATGACTTTAAATTAGACTTGAGAAAACATGCTTAAGTGAACAATAAGGAACAATCACACTCTGGCAGAGAGAAGGAGCAGATGACCTAATAGATCTTTCTCATCTTCTTTTTCAGTGACTTTCATTCTTCTTTTCCTTTACCTGATAAAACAGTATAGAAAGGAATGACCTCGAGGAAGGTCTTGTTCTGTGTAACTTAATGAAATGAAATAATTGCAACAATCTGAGCTGCAATTGCAATGAGAGCTTGGTGTGGAAATCAGGAACACAATTTCCTCTACATCAGCCATGATGAGTAATGATCCTACCTGAATTGTTGGGAGACAACCTGGCCCAGAAAATAACATCAGCCTGCATGTGTCCTGTTTTCATCTGGATAAGAGCTATTTTTCTTCCTAGCAGTTGGTATAGTGCTGTGGTTTTGATTTAAGATCATGTTTTTGTTTTCAGTTTCTTATGCTTCTCTGCCAGCAAGAACCTGGAGGTACAAGAATTTGAGAGCAGATACAGCCAGGAAAGCTGATCCAAACTGGCCAAAAAGATATTCCATACCATATGGCATCACGCTGAATGGTAAAACTTGGAAAGAATTGACTGGAGGGTTGGTGGCCCTCTGCTTGGGGACCAGCTGGGCATCAGCCAGCAGGTGGTGAACAATTGCATTGTGCATCACTTCTTTTGTATATTCTTTTGCTATTATTATTTTTCCTTAATTTTCTGCCCTATTAAACTGTTTTTATATAAACCCATGAGTTCTACCTCTTTTTCTGATTCTGTCCTCAGTCCTGCTGAGGGAGTGAGCAAATGTGCTGGTGGGGATTAGCTGCCTGCACCATTAAACCACAACAGCACACTTGGTGAGTAGTGTATCACAAGGCAGGACATGACATCTTGGCTCAGGCATCCACACTAACAACTTACAGGCTACTGGTGCAATACAAATGGTTGATTATTATACAGAGACGAACACACTAGTGACATGATTACAGGCAAAACCCACTATTCACCCAGAGCACTACCATAACTGTTGCTGGATCAATATCTCATATTATATTGATATAGCTTAAAAGAAATTTCTACAGGTTCTTCATGAAGACAATTCCAACATTGGAACCTGCTAGTTCAAAGCATACCAAACATAGTGACTTCCAGTGTAAATATCAACTGCCTTACATATGTATAGTGATTCTGTTGCTTGAAAATAGAGGAGTGTAATCCAGCTTGGATATCATTGTGGTTGTATTTTGCTCTGGGGAGTGTTTCATCTGCTTGGTCAGATTTCCCTTTTATTGCATTTTTTAAGCCAAGCAAAGATACTGTGCATGTGTCTGGAAATGTTTTTTACACATATTTAGTATCAGAAGTGTGCATGCACCCCACTAAAGCAGAGTATATAACAGGATTGTTAATATTGATACAGTGTTTACTGTCACTGTAAAGTTCTCTGAAAAATTTGAGGTAGAAGCAGTCAAAATGAAAGATCAGGTTGAATCAGTTTAAACAAATAGATCATCATCTGAAGCTTTGCTGTAAATTTTGATTTGTAGTTTTCAGTTTAGGGAATTTGCTGAATCTGTGCCTGTATTAGTGCATAAAATGGGGTAACAACCAGCTAGCTGACCTGAGGATATTTTTCATTTTCAAAAATCTCTTCCCTTTCCCTATTCTCTAGACAATCCCTTACCCCTGGTGTTGGATGAACACAGAACCTCTGGGTTTTGCTTGGGACAACCTGGGCTGGCATTGCTCTGGATCATGCATAGGAAGGTCTGTGTGTGCCAGAGTTCAAACCCATAGGCCTCTTTAGTTTAGTGCAGATGCTGCCATACATATATCTGGGACAGATTCATACCCTTGTAGAGTAGAGCTTTAAAAATATATCAGATAAATGATGCTCCACAGGTGTCTATTTCTCTTAATCTATTGTTAAAAGACCCTAAAAATTAGCTCAAATATAAATGATACATTGTAGAGATCTAAAAATGGGATGATACAAATTCCATCTTCATTCAACTTAGGTGAAGGTGTTAGGGAGATGACATCTGTTATGGGAGACTGCAGCCTCCAGGCCCACCAACCCAGCTGACACACATAAAATAAAAAGTATACTCAATCTGTATCTGGGCCAGCTGGGGAAAATGGAAATGGAGAGAGAGGGAGAGGGACAGGGATAGGGAAAAGTAGAGGGAAGGGAGAAGGAAAGGGAGAGAAGGGAAGGGAGAGGGGAAAAGAGAGGGGAAAANATAATATGCTTGTGATCATGAAAGTGTAAGTGAAACATACACTTCTATTATATTTGTCAAAATGCCTGTTTTCAGAATGAAAGCATTGATTGATGGCACCTGATTACTCTTGGGGTTCTATTTAAAAAACAATTTTAGAAGGTTACAAAGGGAGTTTTTACTTTTCAAAACACCCCAAACATTTCAGAAAAAACTCTCAGTCTTTATTTTCTCAATGTTTCAAGACTGTTCTTTTAAATAAATAGTCCATTGTTTTAGAGTGCTATTTTTCATTTGTCTCTCCCTGCCTTCTTTGTCCTTCCCCATTTGCTACTTCTCTGCTGTTATTTTTCGTAACTTTTCTTATGATGATGGTTATCATATCCACGGTTTCTAATGACAAAATAAACTATAAGAAATTAAAATGAAAATCAATGACAAAGCTATGAGCAAGACCTGAAATATTGTTTCAGAATTTTAATGAAAATTTCCAGAATGAATAAATAAAAAAATAATTTCAAAATTAGCTGTTAGTCTTTCTATATAAATTAAAAACATCAAACTGCCTTTTAAAAAAATATTTTCTCTTTCTTTTCTTCATGCCAAAGGGTAACAAAACTAAGGATGAATAAAAAAATGGTTGATCCTCTAACATCCAGTTGTATGCATGATCTTTGCAATCAGCTGCTCACTGTCTACTGTGTAGTGTATTTAGACATATGATTTAACTGTGTATTTAGCTGACCTCTAAAAAAGAAAGATAGTGGTGGTGCTTTATTTTTGATTTTGGTAACTATAGTTCTCAAACTTAGGTCTAATATAAGACTGTAAGTTTTACAATTCTGACTGTGTGAAAGTCTGAAAATGAGCTAAAGTATCCTTGGGGCTAGAATTGTCCTAAATTTTATGTCATACTAACAATATAGCTATTGACTGAAACATAACTGTAACAGGTTTCACTTTGGACATGCCTTCAAACATAATATAATATTTAAAGAATATTTAGCAAATTCTGATAAGGTTTTAGTCAGTGTAATACAGTTACCCACAAGTGACCTAGCACATGTGAGTATGTTTTTTAAGCTAAACAGAATTGTTTCTCAACAGTCTTCCTGATATGACCACATTCCTTCTTCTTTGCTAATTCTGTTACCATGACACTCTCTCCTTCAAAACATGCTCTTGAACTCTCCAAAAATGGAATTATCTAGGCCTTATCATTTTATCTGTAACACTCCTGTCCAAATTTGTTGTTTCTACCTTCAGATGGCTGGAATGGTGACCTGCAATTTACCTAACACATCTTAAAATTTATCCAACACATACTAAGAACATAATTATTTTTTCACAGTCACATCAATTTGATCACTGGTAGGCATCATGTCTGTAGTCCAAACAGTTACTTTTCCCTTTTCCTTCTCTTGTTTTTCATTTGATGATGTGTCCGCTTGATATCAAAAGCTGATCTCTGTGACAATGAAGTGTGCAGCAAGCTAAAACCTACTTAGCTTTTACATGTATAAAAGTGAGATTTGATGAAAGTGGACTCTTTCAGGCTGAGAGGATTGGATGTGGTCCAGGTCCCAAGTTTAGACATAATCTGAAATATAAGGTCTTCATCCAATGACTCATCTTTTATCATTTACCAGTCATTACAACAAGTTGCCTAGATACCTAGGTCTTTAGGTGTTTCTGAATATGTCCTATATCCTTGTCATGTCATTCCAGAGTGTTTAGTGGAGAGAAAGAATGAAAATAGTTCAGAGAGTCCTGGTAAAAAGCTAGTGTTCTGTTTAGGTTTCTAAAGCTCTGAGGAGTGCTGTGTAAGAGGTCATTGCCCTGAATCCCTCCTCTGGCAAGCTTGGTCTCTGAGAAGACATCGCTGTAGCAACTACTCAGTTCCACTCGCAAATACATTGTGAAATATATTTTCTTTTCTGTCTAAAAATTTAGCCTGGAGAGTAAGAATTCCACCGTATCTTGTAGCCCTATAAAACTTCCCAATAGGCTTTCAAAAATTCCAGAGAATTGACTGTTGTGCTGTAGAGATGGTCTCCTTAGGTGAAAGATCAGATAAAGCTCAGGAGAGAAACATCTCCTGGTGGTCCATCCCACCAGGAGGAGGGCTTTCCCCCACTGTCGAGGAGACAGTGGTTTGAGCTTAGGAGACCATGCCCCCANTGCATTTAATAGTTTGTCACTGAGTTAAGTGTACGGCGTCTATATAGAAACAAACAGAATAACATACACAAAAATAACAAACCTAATGTGTCCAGAATCCATGGGAAATAACGTGCATTCATGGGTCTAGTTTTGTCTATGGATTGCAGAGACTGGTGCTCATACTTCTGCCAAACTTCATTAATGAGTAATTTTTCCTTAATGACATCAATGAAAGTAACTCAGTTGGTCAGAGCATGGTGCTAATAGTGCCAAGGTTGTCCATTTTATCCCTGTATGGGCCATTTACTTAAGAGTTGGGCTCAATGATCCTTGTGCATCCCTTCCAACTCAGAATATTCTGTGAAATCAAAAAATCTGTGACCAATAATACATCAGAGTTCACACTTCCAAATCTGATCCAGTCAAGGCATCATGCAGGACATCAGGCAAGGAAGCTAGCAAGAACCACTGATTAAGTAAAAAGCACATATATACTGAGGTGGCCCCAGCAGAACTATAACAGGAAACAGGATTACTGTTCATGTTTAATATACCTGCTTTACTGGAAACTTGCAAGGCCTTCCTGAGAAATTACTTCTTTTTATATTTTTTTGTCAGTAATGAAATTAAATTTTGTAATTACATGACTTGCTTAACCTGAACTGTGGCAAGGAACCACCACATTACCCCAGTAAGCCAGGTAGATGTTTGATTTAATACATGTTTCATGCTAGAATGTTCTTTCATTGGTAATGCATGTACCTATTTTTCACACATAAAAGAAAATCTGTTTGGATAGTCTCTGCAAACACCTCATGTTAAGAAAGTGGAAGAAGGAATGACACAGCTGTTGGCCAGTGACTGTTTTCTTCATGAGTTCTCTAAACAGATAATGTATTTCTTTCTCTCTTGAATACAAAATATAAATTATTATGTTTCATCACCTTTTAATGCTCCAAATTTCCCTACTAAAAGATGTCTTTTTCATTTTTTTCTGTTTAGTGAAACATAACCACTGTAAAAAAACCCCAAATAAATGCTGTTGGCTAGTACTTGACCTCTGCTACAGGATAACTTTCAGTGGCAAATGGCTCTCAGTGTTGTCATAGTGAGGAACAGTTACTGCAACTGGACTTGAAAAGTAGGTTTTGTTAGATTAAATAAATGGGTGGTGAGTTCCAGTGTATTAATCTCGTTTATGTTTATTTGCAAAAATATAATTCCTCTTAATATGCTTGTAGTTGAGATTCCTTGAAGAACAGCAGTAATATAGCTGCTGTTTATGAGCTATATATCAGTGTGTGTTGCTCTAATATGCTCCTAGAACAGACTATGTCCCAGTTTTCAGTAAATCTCAGATTTTCCGTTGAGAATTATAGCTATTGTTTCACTTCTTTCTCTGTGGAATCATTTACCAACCTTAAAGCCTTCTACAAGACCATGAATAATATAACCCTCACTGCCTTAGACCTTGTGCTGTCATTTACCCTGGTTCTAAGTGATGTTAAAAAGAAATATTGGAACCCCTGTAATATGATGTTATCTGATGTTTTAATATGCATATTCTTAAGTATGCTCTTGACATAATAATCAATGATCAAGCAAGGTACACAGCAGTAGGAGGCAAGTCCCACTACATTTTATAGCTTCTTAAATGTTCATTCTAGGGAGGGTAAAGTCTGAACCACTGACAGCATGGTAAGGTATGGACAAGTAGTAATACCACAGATACGATTTTCTAAACCAGTAATGAAAATTCCATGGAGGAAAAATTGTAAAAGGAAAGAATTAGAAACCTATGTCAGGAAGTCAATCTGTGTGCATACAACTACAATCCTGGTTGTAATTACAACATCTCTGAAGAGCACCCTTTTAACAGTTTTAGTCTTCGCAAGGGTATGTGAAACCTGATGGCAGGGAGTACTTTAGAGACATTGCAAAAGAGAAATAAAATGTGATTCAGCAGCAAAAATAAGACACTTTGAAATGGAGAGGAGAGGCATTATGAAAGTCCTAAGACCACAGGGAATGTTTTACTGACATTCAAAGAAACCTGTACAGGCATGGAAGACATGGCACAAAGAAATGAATCTTAAGAAAGCATCTATCATTGTGGGGGGAAATGAGAAATTGAAGTTTTTTATTCACTGATGCATTGAAAGAAAGATAACAAGAACTGAATGGAATAACCCTTCATAGGGATAAAATAAAAAATAATGCATACTCCACCAATTGCTTAAAATGCCTGTGTACAAAGATACTGTATTTTTACATTCTTTTTGCCCTACCATCTCTATGTCCTCTCTTCTCAAAAAAAAAAAAAGTCCCCCAAGCCAAACAAAATATTAGAAGACAGAAGAAATATTTTCTTAAAGATAAGGATGCAGTATTTTCATGCACTTGGGACTTTGTGAAATATTCACAAGTCTTCAGTTGAAAACTGGGCCAGAAGAGGAACCAGTATTTGTAGTAACTATAACTGAATATAATTGAGGACCCAATTCTCTGCCCCAGATTGTCTGACTTAGGAAAACATGTCCATTCAAGACTAGTGACAGAAGAATATGTAAGGGCGTACTTATGATCTCTCACTGAGGAAACTTAGGACGATAGAAAGAGTTTTAATGGCATAAACGATGTCATAGTACATTTTTACCTCAGCATAGGTGAGTTGAGTCACAAAAGGAAACAGCCAAGGGCAGTCATTGCAGAAGAAAAACAAAATTAAAAAATCAGCATTGAGACACCTATCTGCATCTATTATCTAAACAATGAGAAAACATCAAAGAAACAAGGAGAACAGACAGCAAAAAAAGACAAAGAGGAAGAAGTCTTCCTGTGCCCTAAATTGCAAGCCCAGTGGTAGTTTATTGCCATTAGAAGAACATGGGGAAAATAATTATAAGACAATGAGGGATCACTCAAAAAAAGAGGCCAAAGATGAGGCCACATATACACAAATAAGTAGGTCTGATTCAGGTAAGTACCACACAGTTTATGAACCAGCAGAACAGTAAAGTCTGCAGTGGGACCTAAGCCTTGTGAGGTACTCACAGACTCAAGATAGCAGAAACACAAAGACCGCACAGACTGACAGATGTTTATTAAGACCTGGGTAAATGATAATATCATTACATTTGTGTGATGGGGTTTATTTAAGAACCAAGGGGATAAAAGATTTACCCCTACCTGATTACATCCTACACATGATCCCCCAACATTGCTCTCAGTAGGTCTCCCCTTCTCTGCACATTTCTCGTGGTCTAGGAATAATGGGCACAAAGCCATGTTTGGTAACTTTTCTCCTGCCAGAATCTACACCTTCTTTCCAAGACTGTTTTTTGTTTCCAGTAGCACTTCTTTCCAGGAACTATTCTTTTAGGCCTGAAGCCCTCAGTTTCCCCAGTCTAAATAGTCCATATGAAGAAACCCAACATATGAACACTCCCCAAGTTGTTGATTTTATCTCATGTTCCTTTATTACTTGGAGGATTCAGGATGTGCTACATCTGTTCACTCTAAGTTTTATCAAAATTTAAGTGCAGCCTATACTGGTCACAGCTAGGAAGTAGCAGGCTTCTCCTCCTGTTCAGTAGTTCATTTATCCACACACATGCTCAACATTATCTGCTATCTGTTTAGAATTAGCAATTTAAGCTACTTTTTCACCTACAAAGTACACACAATCAGACAAAAGGTGGTAAGCATCAGCCCTAAGCTGATCTCATGCAGGGAAAAATTTAACAATACACCGAAGATGAAAGGGGTACTGCTTAAAAGAAAGAAGACAGGAATAGCAATGAAATAAGGCCTCTGCTGTTAGACAAATTATATTGATGCACAATACTGGGTTGGAAGCCAACACACACATTTCTTGTTGGATAACTACCACATTTATAAGGACAAAACTGAAACATGGTCCGCTGAAAAGACTATTTCACTTGTGCTGACTACATATCAGCAATCTCTACTTCAAGCAAACTGGCAAATACTGACAAAAGTGACCTAACAAATAATACAAAAAAGACAGTTGTTACCTGGAAGAACAGAAATATTTGGAGAAGTCAGACTGTCTAGCATGCCATCCTTCTGTAAATAAACATATATTTTCTTATTTTCAGAATAGGGTGCTTTATTTTGTATTTTGGTAATTCATAGGATATGTGAAGCTGTAAGATCTTGAGGTTGCTAATGGTGACATTTTCTATTCTCCCCGATTTGATAGTGGGATGTAGCTAGGATACATTGAAATTTTGTCAAAAATAGTCATAGATAACATAGATATATGGATAATATATCTATGTTAATAATAACATAGATAATAACATAGATAATAGGGATAGAGATTCTATTTTCTTCTGAATTTAATAAAAAAAAATAAAATTATAGAGGTAGGCTTTTCTATTTTTGAAATTTCTGGAGATCTGATGTAACTCCTGCTGAATTCAGTATAGTCCTGGAAAAGGATAAAATCCCTATATAACACTATGTGAATATGCATTTATTTATACTCATAATTACATCTCTTCAGAATATAATCCTACTTATGTTTTGCCTTTTTATCCTGGCTTCAGCAATCCAAAGTGCAAACATTTTTTACTAAGAAAATTTGCCAGTATAAACAGGAAGGATATTTGTGTTAGCGATGGAGAGAAAGAGAAGAAGGCAAAGAATGAGTTATCTTCAGCAAAGTTTTTTTAAGCAATTTTACTGACAGAATGGTATATGGCTATGAGCAATCTTCATGTGAGTTTTTATCTCTGGTCCCATGCCTCAAGGAGTGATAGCAGTGTAAGAGTTCTCATTAGTTTTGAAAATGGATTTTATTTTATCCTCTCACTAACCTTACTGAGTGCCTCTCCCTGGCTTATTTCAGGTTTTACACTTCTTTTTTTCTGTTGTACATGGTGCTCTCTTCTAATTTCTTCTGTTTGCCAGGATTTCAATTGTACTAATCCCTCTGCAGCTGTCTAATATTACACTAATGGGAAAGGTGCTGTCAAGGTACAATAGCATAACAGACCTCAACTTTTTTCTGACAATGTACACAATTTTTGAGAACTTTGAGAAGCATCAAGTAGAGGCAATAACGAGATTTCAGACACCTGTTGATAATGAAATTTCTTTGTTTCACACAGAAAATTGCAGAAAACCAATTAACCTGACATGAACATAGACAACCTAGAAGTAAGTTGGCACTCTCACTGAGAATTCCACTGGAGAGTTGGTGTCTGCTTGTAACACACTGCATTTTGATAATGAATAACATGATTACAGACATTTTAGTCTGTTTTCAAGAATAGAGATGGACCAACAAAAATAAGACATTATTAAAAATACAAATACAAGGAGGCTTGCTAGTAGAGATTGAGGTTAAGAATGGATCTAGAACCTCATTCTTCTCCAAGTCCTGCATCACCAGATCCCCCACCTGTTCAGCATGGGCCACCATTTTCCCTAGATTTCTTTTTATCGTGCATGCAATTATGAAATACTTTCTTGTCTTTCACTTTACTGGACAGATTCAATTTCATTTGGCTTTGGCTTTGAAAACTTTATCCCTTCATGTTCAGGCAGCATCTCTGTGTTCTTTCCAGGATAATTGTTCGCAGTTTTACCTTCTGTATACTTCTTTTTTGTGTTTTGCTTTGTCCAGGAGCTCCTTGTTCTCCCACAAAGACCACCTATCATTTTTTACCTGACTTCCTAATTGATGGGGTGGACTACTCTTGAGCTTGGGGGTCATCCTTGAGTATCAGCCGGTCTTTTTGGGTCCCTCCTCCCTACAGGGTCTTTCTCCATGGGCCTTTTCCAAGCAGATCTTAAAGTCACCAAAGCCTGGTCTCCTGCAGTCCAGTAGGGTGATCTTGTGGTTTTGCCCTGCTCCCTCATCACAGGATGCTGAAGCCCTGGCTCTTACAGTCACTGCAGAAAAGCCAAACTTCAACCTTCTCATTAGAAATGAGTTCTTCCTTGTTTGTGAGAATAAATATGTTGTGGGTTAACTGCTAAGATGTTCAGCCCCACAAAACCACTCAGTCCCTCTCTCCCAGTGGGAATGTGATGGAGAATTGGAAGTGTGAAAGTGAGAAAATTCATGTGCTGAAATAAAAACAGTGTAATAGGTAAAGCAAAGCTGTGCACACAAGCAAGGCAAAATAAGGAATTAAATTACTCCTCATCATCACAGGTAGGCTTTTAACCATCACTAGGCAAGGCAAGCAGAGCTTTGTTATGAGTAAAATTTGCTTGGGAAGACAAACACCATCACTCCAAAGTTCCCCGTTCCTCCTTCTTTACATCAGTTTTATTGCTGAAGACAATGCCAAGCTGTGACACGTCCCTTCAGTCACTGCTGGGGCAGCGAGAGAAGCTGAGGAGGCCTTGATAGTGTGTAGGCATCAATCAGCAATAATAAATCACTGCTGTGCTTTCAACACTCTTTTGGTCACATATCCAAACCATAATATCATACAAGAAGCTGTGAAAAAAAAAAAAAACCAACAACCTTCCAGTCAAAATATTATCATAACCATATGCTTATTCTGTGCTTACCCACTGGTCAGAGTAGTGGACCCCTACTGCACTTTTCATACACTATTCATACAGAAATACACTCTCACTTCCAGCTGCAGTGAACAACATGTAAGTGCAGTCTCTATGCATGGCTTAGCACAGCAGTGCCTGAATCCTAACTGCTGTCTTTAGGTGCTGGATTAACAGAAAGCGAAACAATAATATCATCTCCTAATTTTCACCTTTTTTCCAATAAACATAAATACTCCAGATCAAAGATTTCCTTTGTAGAGGTGTTTTAAATTTTTCTAAATCACATTACAGATTTTTTGGACATGACTGTGAAGCTGAGTATCAAAGTGACAATAATCCATATGAAATCTATTGGCAAAGAATATGTGTGACAACACTTATCATTTACAATGAACCACAATTTCAGAGGCAAACTTAAAACATTTCCATTAACTTTTTCATTAAAATATGGCACACTAACTTCCAAGTAAATGGCAGAACATAAAAAAAAAAAAATTAAAGGCAGGGGTGGGGAAGAGGAGACTGGAAAAAAGTAATCAGCAAAAACTCAAGCTCACAATTTACTTTACTGGCTTAAAGAGAATTATTTCCACTGAAAATGATCACATGCTGGTCTATTGATGAGATGCATATTTTCCAAAAGATTTTCTACAGTTGGAAACAATAATGTCAAGCTCAAGCATTGCCACCACATTGCATGCAAACATGAAGTTAAAAAGTCAACCTTTGCACAAATAATTATAACAAATAAATTGCAAAAGAGAAGAAGTCTGTTGCAAATGAGGGAAGTGGAATTTTAGAGCCAAAAGCAAAAGCTTTGAATTGAACATCATCTAGTTTATTTAATGTCAACAGTGCAAATTGATAAATTTATGGAATTAATATAGACATCTTGGGAAACTAATGGAACACTTGAACAGCATCCAAAATAGGACATAATCATGCTATACTTAACTAGTTTTAAAAATTGTTTATTACAATGGAAATCATACCAGGGTATAAGGTGACAGCAAAATATTCTACAAATGTAAAGACATGTAAATTAAAGAAAGATACTGCATTGGATATATACTTCTGCAAACACTTTTATTATGAGTGAAATTATACGATCCCTAAAATTCTTCAGATTTGTACATGATTG
The DNA here is from genome assembly GCA_013400955.1 of Drymodes brunneopygia. NCBI lineage: Eukaryota > Metazoa > Chordata > Aves > Passeriformes > Petroicidae > Drymodes > Drymodes brunneopygia. The sequence continues at coordinate 141,530 of VZTZ01030514.1, forward strand.
GCACTATTCAGAATACAGCAAATATTTTTTAAGGTGCTTCAAAACGTGTTTTAGGATCTATATTCTCATTTATGAAACACTATACTTGGTTGTTTCATTTTCTCTAGAGCGAGAAGGCATTTGGAATGTTAAAGGCTTTCTGTGGATCAAAGCTATAAAAGTGTATACGAAGTAAAGATTTTGACACTTTAGATGAAATTAAATGTTTTGACTGCTGAAATTAAACTTTTTACCTTTAATTGCAAATGAAAGCTCTCCTAAGATACAAAGCAGCTCTTAACCTGTGATAAAATTTACCTTACATTGATTTTATTTGTATTTATCAATAGTATTTCTTGGAATTTCTTTGAAATTATCAACCATTATCTGGTCAAAGAATACTATATTAATTACTTCTAACTGATTTCATGTATCACTCTGGTATATCAGTACTTTCCAATAATTTTGTTTGCATACATTTTTATACCTGAAGTAAGTCAGCACCTGGAAGTTTGATTTTTAGGTGACTATAGTCTCACAGAGAATCCTTCCAGCACTATTGTGGTCTGCTACAATATACTTTATGTACCCCTATAAGCAAAGTTATACAGAATATTGGCATCAGTTTCAAAAGCAGAGCTATTTTTTTTTGAGGCATCCTCATGAGGATTTCCTCACTATTGGAACTCAGTTATCTCTGCTGGCAATATGACCTGACAGTAAATCATAATAGAGCCTTCAGTGAAGTTGTTAATAATAAAAAAAAAAAATTAAATAGGCAAAACTGTTGGATTGATAGTCATCAATGCAGAGCCAGCTGTGAATATTTAGCTTTAAGACTTTTAAAATTGCATTTGCACAAATGAAAGCATGGAAATGTACTTTTTTTCTCAATACATCTTTAATTATATGCACATAGAAGGGCATCTCCTTTAATAAGGGACAGAGAGAACACAGCTCAGTGACTAGGGCATTCACCTACAAAGAGCAACCAGATTCAAATCCTGGAAGTGACTCCCACAGAGTAGTAATTTAAAAGCTTAATCTCCTTGTTCCTATGGGAGTAACCTAACTATAACACTCTTCATTATTCCAGGAGCCTCTATTCTGCTCAAGTGTGGTCTGCCTACTTTTGTTTTTAAAATCCAACCTCGTCTGAAATGTCTTTCTATGTGAAAGCTTAATTGAAACTAGGAAATAAAAAAAACATTAAAGGATATTTTGGTTTGGTCTGGTTTCCCCACTGGGTTGGGGTTTTGTGATGAGAAGCATTACACTGAAAAATCCCCATTTCTATAAAGAAAGCTGTCAACATCAATATAAAAAGCTATAAAAACTTCTACTTACAAAACACAAACACATAAATTCTAAATCTAAATCTTTTTCCTGGGGATAGTTTCTGAAAAAGTGGCAAAGAGGCAATTCCTATAACTTTTAGCACCGTTTCTATATTCCATTGATCTTTCATCTCCATCATAACAAGTAAATGATTCAAACATATTGGTTAATGATTATTTTTGTATTATGAAAAGCAAGAGAATATCTTTGCTTATGCTTTCTTATTTTCCCTCAAAATTCACATAATCAAAGTCAATAGAAAGGTTTATGCTTTCAGTGATAGGATGTGTCAGTTAGTGAAAGAATTACATTCCATTATTGTAACTTATTTGGCTTCTAAGCTACCCTAAGCATCACCTAGACTGACATTATTAGGGCAACAAAAATCCACTTTCACTCTCTCCTTCAAGGAATAAACATTATTAGTTTTTCCTTCCTACTCACAGAACTTGTGGCCTGGGTGGAAATAACTTGGCTGGCATGTGGTCTGCAGATATTAAGAGTATGAACATACATGCACAAACCTCTCAGTGTACCTGGTGAACACTTTAAAACTTGTGAGAATATGATAACTTCACACCATATTTTCCCAAGAGAGGGTGTTCTTGCCTAAAAGCAGCACAAGAAATGTTGTGACAAAACTGGAATATAGTGTTAAGAGGAATGCTATGGAACTATATGACCATGTAATTTTGTTCTCTTAGAAGCTCCTTGAAGTGCTGGTGACCTGGTGCATCTTGTCTCTTACCTTGGGATAGCATCCAGAAATGCAATCTTAGGTCTGTATGAATTTCAGTCTGTGTACCAGTCCTTCTGTTCTCCTAACAGTTTTTGATCCATCTGACCAATTTTAGTTATACTTTGAAGACAGGTAGAGTCTAAAATGACTTATGCTTTAAATTCTGTGAAAATTAGAGGAGGGGCCAAGGAGTTGCACTCAGCTGAAACCACTGAGGGAAAAGTAGTCAGAATTCAACCACCAAATATGCAATTGGTCAATTAGCATATAAAAATGGCTAGTTGACTTATAGAAGGAAGGTAATGTGTAGAGTTAGAGCTCCTCTGGTAATAGGATCAAGAGAAAAAGAATTTATATTTGAATGAAAGTAAGTGTTGCTGGTTACATCCCACCACTCCAGCAATTTGTTTGTGTGTGGTGCAGATGCCATAGGTATTGCAGTTGTTCCTGACAGATGTGCACTGCACTTTGGTGATCATTTCCTGGCTGGTTTTAAGCTTAATCACTGTATGAGACACTGCTTTCACTTTAACAACATAAATTTAACTATTTGGAGTAAGGACGTATTATGTTGTACCAATGTTCTATATTGTGCAATACCTGACAGCAGGTTATGAACTATTATTGGTAAACAGTAACCATTTTTATTTTCCAGGCCCTGAGTCAAGTAATGAAAGCTATGTTCTGTTTTTCTTGCCTAGTCCTTCTCTATACGAAACCCACCAATTCAGAATTAAATTTCAACTCATTGACTTAAAAGTTTGTGGGAATGGAGAATTCTTGTCACTAAACTGTTAATATTCTAGAATAAAAAATGTGAGAAATATGTTTTTGATAGCCTTAGAGACCATAGTTAATTAATCTGCAAAATTTATCTATTGCTTGATGGCTTTTATGGTCTGTGATCTACAACATTCACAAGCAATAAATCTACCTTCCAGACAACATTAATTCATCCTCTCTATAAAAAAAGTAGAATGGTCCACTGGTGATCACTGAAGTTTACTAAGATTTTTTTTAAAAATTCTTGATAAATTGCAGACTGAGATTCTGCTGAAGGTAGGAACATTTCTAATTTTTAGCTTTCAGATCTTAAAGGTATGATTTGGAAGGGAGATCCACAAGTACTTCAGTTGTGTACGTATGCCTCCTGGCTGACTCCTGGGAAGAAACATGACTACCTCAACCCTCTCTTTATCCCTAGGGTAATTCTGCCTGATCTCATGATGTTATCAGTATTAAATATCTTGTCCAAAGAAGGACTAGGATGTCAGAGAAGGATCTAGACTTTTTCCAGTCTAGGCTTCAAAATCAAGGACAGATGAAACTCATACTATTATTACTTCTTTGTCTCACAGTAGGACCTAGGCAAATACCTAGATTTTATATGGCATTGCAGGAAATTGAAACTGATCTCCGAGGGCACTGGGGCTTCTGAGGTCTCTTTACTTCTCCTTTTGTCAAAATATTTCTCCTTTAAAACCTTAAATGCTTCTTCACACCATTTCTCTGACTCCCTGTTGTTGGTCATACTTTGCATAGGTAATTTGTTTTCATTTCTGAGATCTTTGTGTTCACTTCTGAGATCTTTCTTTTCTAGTCCCGCATTGTAGATCACCTCTCTTACTGCTGAGAATCTGGCCCCTCTTTCACTGTGACATTTCTTCACTGGTCAAGAGCTACTTTTTTTCCAAACAAAAGATATTATACTTTTCTTCTTGCTACCTCTTGATGAGTAGGAAATGTTCCCAAAATGCCACTTCATTATTCGCCTCCAAAGCATCACTTAAAATTCTCCCATTCCATGATGCCTACAAAAAATGTGACTGTGGTTAGACCATTGATGTATCGAGATGCCAGACTGAGAGCAGTCTCATTTTCTTGAAGTTTCATACTGTCTGAAGTGTTGCAGGATGCCAGGAAAAATATTTAACTTCATCAAGCTTTTCTATCAAGATGTAGTTTGTACAGTCTAAGAATGTTTTAGCCCTTAATTTAAACTGCATAAGAGTTCTTTATTTTGCTATGTTGTCCTTTTCAGACAAGGCTGAATTCCTTCATTTCTACTGTTTGGCATTTCCATTGACTTAATGATGAGAAAAAGCACTGATACAGCCCAGACATTTCATAGTTTTACAGTACATAGGAGGATTTAGATTTATGTTTGGTAGGTTCCTTTCAAATGGCAGTTCAGCCAGACTGAAAACAGATCCAAAGGTGGTCCGTTGCTCTAGAAAAGATTATTTTAATAATCAATTTTCAAATAAACAAATGTGGATCCTTGCCATTCTCCATTCAGGTGTTATGCATGGAAGACCAAGAGGTGAATCAGTTCATCATGGGAAAAGGCAGAATGAAATAACATCACAAATTTGCTTACTGACAGCTTCACACACCAAGTTCAAAAGGTTTTGGGCTTACAGAACAAAGCATAAATCTTCAAACACTAACATTTACACTTTAACCTATGATTTTGATTTTTAAAAACCTGATGGATATCTTTATGGCAGAAGCAAACAGAAAAGCAAATTCTGGAGGTTAAGTTTAGTGCTATTATAGGAAATTCACTACAACCATTCAGGTTTGCCACAGAGTTTCAAAATATTCATGAAAAGATTCAATGAAGAAAACAGATGATTCAGATGAACATCATCCTCAGGAGTGTCTTATTTAGATGACAGTCAATCTTTGACCTTTGATGAGATGCAATTGCAGGAAGTATCAAGTACAGCTTATAATTCTAAATTTCATGTATGTATAACAATAAAGTTTTTGGTAATAATGATGAAGGTTATAATGGGAATGCAGATTAAAAAGTCAGAGACATAGTAACAGTCCTTTAGACTGAAAACATCAGGGAGCTGGCAGTTGGGACAAATGTCACATTCATTTTGAGCTGAAAAATAAAACAGACTTCACAATCTTCAAACTATTTTTAGTTTACTATTATACAAGCCATTTTGAGTGACCACTGAGCCTTCAGTACTGAACTAGGATGGGATTTGCTTCTATATTCCATACTTCTTAGCACAATCCACAAAATACATGAATTGGTAGCATTTGGAAGTGTTTAGTGACCTTTTCCAACAGACTTCCACTCTTTCCTTAGTACTAAAATTGGGTTGTTTATTCCCCCTGAGAAAAAGGCTTTGACTCTCACACACTTCATGGCCCCAGGGAACAGCAATAGCAGAGGCACCCACAGAAAAAGCAGCAGAAGAAAAGAAGACAGAATCTTTGTCACAAAAGACACACAACAGTTAAAAGAAACAATACACCCCTTGCAGTAAGGGCAGGCCTAAAGTTTTTTTAAAGTAGTTTTATTTGCCTTCAACTTTCACCTGAAGCATGTTTGCACTGCTTAAATGAGCAAAATTGATTAAATGTATGGAATCTGATCAGTATTAATAAATTATATCTTTAACAGATATTGAAATCATGTGAAACTTGTCATGTGCATTCCTCGTCTAATATCTTTCCATGATTAGGAGCAGATATATTGTCCTTCATTAAAGTGAATAATAAAGTTGTTTAATTTTTAACTTTTTTTCTGAGATAATTTCAAGCAAAATGCTTGAATCACTAGTATTTTGCAGCTGTTTTTTATTTTTTATATTTGAAACTGGTTAGTTTCAGTTGGAACATATTTTAAGATTAAAAGCCTGTTTTCTCTTTTAATTTAGTGTATTCTTTGATAGATGTTGTCTGCTTAAACTTGTAATGGTAAAGCAGAAATACTATTTGCACTTTCTATTTACCTTGGTTCTTGGTTCACACTTCCAGTGATCTTCCACTGTGAGTTGCTTTTTTCAAGCCTTTGGGAAGTTTCAGAAACGTTCTTATGAAAGATTTGCTTTGTCAGCCACTGGGGACACTGGGAGAACTATATCTAGCTTTCTACTTCAAATCTGCAAAATCATTAGGAGACATGAGAACAAAAGATGCCTAGGAAAAATAGTTATGAGACTAATGGAAAGCTTCTGAGCAGATGGAATTTTGCTGCTCTGCCACCCATTAATTTCTACATTGAAACAATTATCACAGTTTCATAGATTTCATGATTTCTCTTTTGAATCACAACATTAAGAAAAGCAAACCAAAACCAAAACCAAACCAAAACCAAAACCAAAACCAGCAAATGAGATTCTTACTGCTTGACATTATATTTTTCAATTATTATTTGTATTCTTTGTATTTGTATATTATTTGTTTTGGCAGATTGAGAACTGGCTGAACAGCCGGTCTCAAAGGGCTGTAATCAGTGGCAAGTGTCTGGTTGGAGACCTATCGCTAGTGGTGTTCTCCAAGGTTCCATATAGTTTAACTTATTCATCAATGACTGGGATGAAGGGGCAGATACCTCCTCAGCAGGCTCACTGATGACACAAGGCTGGGAGGAGTGGCCGAAAACCCAGAGGGCTCTGAGCCTTTCAGAAGGACCTGGACAGGGTGGGGAGATGGGCAGAGAAGAAGTGCCTGAAACTCAACAAAGACAAGTGCAGGGTCCTGCACCTTGGGAAGAATAACCCCATGGACCACTACAGGTTGGGGCTGACCTACTGGAAAGCAGCTCTGAGGAGAAGAATCTGGGGGTCTTGGTGGACAACAAGCTGTCCATGAGCCAGCAGTGTGCCTGTGTGGCCAAGAAGGTCAAAGGAATCCTGGGGTGCATTAGGATGAACATTGCCGTCATCCTGCCCTCTACTCAGCCACAGTGAGGCACATCTGGAGTGCTGTATCCAGTTCTACTCTCCTCAGTGAAAAAGAGACAACTTGGAGCTCCTGGAGTGGATACAGTGGAGGGTGACAAAGATGATTAAGGCACTGGAATATCTCTCTTAAAAGGACAGGCTGGTGGAATAGAGCCTGTTCAGCCTTAAGAAGAGATGTTGGGGAGGGGATCTCATCAATGTCTATGAGTATCTGAAGTGTGGATGTCAAGAGGATGGAGCCAGGCACTTCCCAGTGGTGCCAAGAAGTAGGACAATGCACAGGAAGTTCCTCCTGAATAAGAGGAAGAACTTTACTGTGCAGGTGACTGAGCACTGGAAGAGATTGCCCAGAGAGGTTGTGGAATCTCTCTCCCTGGAGATATTCAAGAACCATCTGCACACAATCCTGTGCCATGTGCTCTAGGATGACCCTGCTTTAGCAGGGAGGTTAGACCTGACAACCCACTGTTCTCCCTTCCAACCTTGTCCATTTTGTGATCCTGCTATGAAAATTTATGTAAGTAAAGATCTCAGCCTGTAAGAAGAAACAAAGCTGATATTACTAAGTAATTTACATTTATTTATTAAATATGTTTTCTCATTAATAGAATAATGTAAAATAAATGATGTTAGACATTCTGCCATCACAGAGCATCTTTGTAATCTCACAAGGGATGAAGCTAGAAATTTAGTAAAGCTGTTTACAAGTCAGAGGATCAGAAGACTCCTTAATATGTAAGGAGACTTCCAACTCAGTAGATTGATGATAATTGGCTCTTACTGAACAGAAAATGAGGAAGTTTGTAGCATACTCAATGAAGCTGATCATTGAAGATGAAGGATAAGGTTTGTTTTTGTCACTGTTTTTTTTTAATCTAGCTTTAACCGAATAGTTCAGTCTGACAAGACTTTATGCATGACCTCTGACTTAGAAATACTGTAGACAAAATACTTTCTCAGAAATAGGGAACTAAAACCATTTGTGATTCTAAGAATGGACTTACACTGTACTGGTCTTTTAACCAAAACATCATCAGGCTATTTGAAATAATAAACAGAGAGGAAATGTAATAACAAAGAGCGGGATTACCTAAGCAAACTGGGAATGATCACTCCAGTAGAACACAGAAGAGAAGAGAAAACTTAAAGCAGTTTCTTACAGGAGTGGGGCTGGAGGAGTCACCTGCACAGTAAAGCCCTTCCTTGTTTTCAGGAGGAACTTCCTGTGCATTGTCCTGTTACTTGCTAGCAGAGGCAAGTGGTTCTCATGCCCTAGATTATCTTCAGCTGTATTATCAGGCACTGTGCTGATCACTTCTCAATTAAAACCTCTTGCAAACGTGAGTAAGAGTTAAGTTAGCAGCTCAGTAAAGTTTTCTGGAAAAAAAAATATAGTCTTTCTGAGAACTGTTCCTACCCTGCAGTTAAAATAACTATGACTACCAAGCTGTAAAACATAAACAAAGCTATATGATTCTTTCCATACACACTGCAACAATGACATCAATTATTGAGGAAGAATATAGCAGCAAAAAGTGTGACTATAACTACAAATTTAACAGTGTTGGACCAACAATGAAAACAACATAATAGAGTTGGCAAACCTGGGTGAATGCAAGCTGAGACACATTAAAGGCAGGAAAGCTAAACACTGTCAGTACATAACTTCTATTTTCAAGTTGGTTTTAAGTAATTTACATCTTCAAGCATTGTTATCATAGCGTGTTTCTGAACTACAAGATAAATCTTAGCTGCTATTGTAAAAGCAAATGCCCTCAGATTAATTCCAAATAGCTCCAAATCAGCTCTCTGCTGATCAATGATCCATTTTGCGGCTACTTATCCTTACATCATTTATACATAAGTTCTTAAGGTTATGAGTCAAATAGTTTTCATATCATGATACTAGGGTCTAGGTTATAATAGTTGACAATTTTCATTTTCATTTAGATAGGAAAAAGTAAGATACTATAGGATTTTACATTTAAATTTCAATTCCTTTGTGGCAGGAAAGGAGACCATGACAACAAGATGAAAGGCAGTAGTTTCTTTCCATTGGCTACTCAAGTAATGTGTGATCCAAAAAGCTAATTTATTACTCTGTAAGGGCTAAATGTGTACGTGAGAAGTCATGAAATCATGGCTGGTTTTTGATGATGCAACTCTATATAGAGGCTACAGCAGCTGCCTTTAGCCTCTTTCTTCAGACCTTGCAATCTCAGGAGAAGAATTTACCAGTTCTGTTGCTTTCTTCATCTTTTCTGCTCAGTTAGAGAAGATCCTACTTGTTCTTTTTACACCTGGTCTCCTTGTGTCAGGCAGAAAGTGAAGGGACAGTGAATAAAGGACCATTTCCAAGGGAGATAGCGGGTCTTGGAAAGCAAACTCTGTGTAAGTTAAAATCCTGTTCTCAAATGAAACAGAGGCAGTGGAGGAGGAAATATTAAAGTGGGGAAGAATGACAGTTCCCAATAATATGAATACCTTTGAATTTTTTTTCCAGATTGTTAAAGTGCTATGAAATTCTACGACTAGCTTTTCCTTGAAACTCCTTTTGCAGTTTCCTAGTTTTTTTCTCACCTTTCCAGAAGCCAAAATGACTCCTCTCATCTTTCTATCGGGGCTCCTGACTTATGCATTAATTGACACAATCCTATTGTCCTCCCTCTCTTTTAGTCCTTGCTCTATTATTTCCACAGAATACAATTTTGTCTGTATTTCTGAGAAGCTGAGAACTCTGATCCTGGGGCAGCTTCCAAAGTCCTGGAAGATTCAGAAAGATTTATAAGAACATATCTGTACCTCAGGGATGTTACCTGGAAGTTATTTTTAACTGCAGGGATCCAACATCCATCATTCTTTTTCCCCAGGTGATACATCCATGGTTAAAACTGGCAGGTATTGCACAACAAGGTCTTGATTCATGAGTGTCTTTTAGGAGTGATTTCACTGATAGTTATTGTCATGACCTTGCCAGTCTGGGCTGCTTTGGCTAAGATCATGTTAACCCTTAAGTGAGTTAGGTTGTACCTGAGGTCTTTGCCAGATATCTCAAGGCCACAAGAGTCAGCTGAACAGGGGCAGAAATCCTAGACATAGAATGAGGCTAAACTGGACTGTCAAAAAAAAAATTGTCAGATGTACTCTATGTACTATGCATGAAGAACACTATATATTGATTTAAAAGAAAACAAATGGATAACATTACATAAAATGAGTCATGAAGTCTGTTAAAAATCAACAGATTAGCACTTAATGGGATAAAAGAAAAACACAGCAAAATTTAAACAGAAGAAATGATTAAAAATTGGGTTTAACAGTCACAGAACTTGGTAACTACTTATTCTGTACTCAGGGAGAAGCAGAGTACACAGCCCCATATCTGGACATAATTCCACTGTAGCAACTGAATACAACTGAGCAATCTGTGCACCCAAAGTGGCATTTTAAAGCATACCAAATTTAGACCTCATTCATCAAGAGTCATATCTGTGTTACTGTTTCAGCATGGCTACTTTATATCATGCATGCACCAATTCTTGTGTAAATTTTGATTTGATTTGTGAATCGACAAGTTCCCTGCCTTAGAAAAAATTGAAAGAGAGAACAGAAACAAACCCTGTTTTATTGCATTTCACCTATGAGGCATAATTTTTCCAAACCACAGCTATTGAAGGGAAATAGAAATTCAGAAGGAAAGAATACTTAAAAATTGCCCTTCGAGTTCTGATAAGGGAGGAGGTCAGGATATGCAAATGGCAAGTAAAATAATTATAGGGTCTATTATGTTAATGGAGGTACCAAATCAGTGGAACAGAGAGAGGAAAGATGCATTCCATATTACCAAAGACTGACCATATCTGCACTAGTACTGCCATTCTGCTCTTGTCCTAATTAAAAAAAAATTTTAAAAAAAATTGAAACATTCAGAGATCTATAGAGACTAAGCTGTGAGGAAAGACTTAAAGTGATTTATTTAGTAGACATAAAGAGCCAGATACTCATCTGGTTTAAATCAGCATGGCTTCAGTGAGGATTTGGTCTAAGCAATCTAGATATTTTCCAAATGTGTACAAAAAGAGAAGTTATAGTGTGGAGGGACGTATATAATAGCAATAGGATCAAATTAATTGAACATGTATAGGTTGGATATTAGGAAAGCTTTCAACAGTGTATTATGTATTGGTTTAAGAATGTGTCTCCTGAAGGAAATGAGATAACTATTTCAGGAGCTATTTCATAGGAGACAGACATCAAGAACTAAATATATATCATGGAAAACTGTCCTACATTAGCTAAAATGAGTTAGCTATGTTCTCTCTATTATCTGCTCACTGTGATTTTCTGAAATATTTTCAATCTGTGTGCTTGGTGGCACATTAGGCATATTAGGAAGACATCTGGACATGTTTTTTTATATAATATTTGAGATAGAACTGAGCTAAACCAGAAAGAAGCAATGAGGAAAAAGGGAGGCTGTGACTCATGGGTAAGGCGGCTTATGGCAGAGTTAGAGTTGTGAAAATACTTCAAAACTGTTCTTTTAAGCATACTTGGCCTTATTTTGTTTACTTTACAGGCAATTCAGATATTTAAAGAGGTGATTAAAGCCAAACAACAATTTGGGGCCTTCAAACAATACTTGATCATGTTTCAAAAACATCTAGACAGAGCTGCTGAAAGCTATGAACAATGTAAAAGGCAGTGGAATGAGAGGAACAACCTGCAGCAATAAAGAATTACTACAAGAGCCACCCATACCTCACAGTAGAAATTTTCACACTATACCTTGCAATTTCTCCAAGTGATAAGAGTTTTCTGATAACCCAAAAAGCTCTCAGTTATCATCTATGTTGTTAGTCTGATGGGTCTTCCAAATTTTGGCTTGAAAAACTCACACACTAATGAGACAAAACCTGAAACAGATGAGCCTTTTTGCAAATCAGACTGGACACACAACACAGAGCAGACCCTCACCAGCTCACCATGGTTTAACTGCATTGAAATCAGTGACCCTTGCATGCACATAAGTAGAGATTTTTGGCTCAGTAACTTGAAATTTTTGCTGTTATAACTCCCGACGTCTCCCCATACTCTGGATTATACTGTAAAGAGGTATTTGATTTTCAGAACTGATATTTGATTTTTATGACACCTGGGGATCTGTTATTTCTGTCTGTAGCACTCAGAGGAGAAGTGGTGTTCTATTGGGGAGAAAAAAGAGCATGCTCACATGCTTAGTGTGCTTGCCAATTTTATTCAACCCAAAGTTTGAATTCACATGGTTGGGTTTTATGTATGGAAGAGGAGAAACAATCAAAGATGAAGGCACTTCTTCATGTCATTCTCTGCCTCTTCAGTTTTAGTCAGCATCCTCTAAATGATGCTTTTGGGATACTGTGGGTTTCCTTTGCCTTGACTTTCATTCTGTTAATTTTAAGCTGATATTCTGTGTTATTCATTATTGTCACTAGTGGAAAGAATAACAAGATCAGGATTTGGACATCATTATTTGAACATCAGCTCACTTGATTAAGTATTTCTCTTGTCATGCATAATAATAAGTAAATTGTTGTATGTTTCGAATATTCTATCTGGACAATACTATTTTAACAGCTAGAGAAATTGTGTTTTGTTTTAATAAATCAGTTTCCAATTAAAAAAAGAATAGGAGGGATCTGAATAAGTGGATCAACATTATCAACACAAGTAAAAATGGACTGATACACTGAATCCCATTTTTATCTTGATCTGAAGGGTCTGTAGTGGCATAATTTGAGAACTTTCAATGCTGTTGCACTCAATTATATCAAACTATGTGGGATCAAGAATCAGACTAGTGAGATTTTTTTTCCCTTTTATTCCCTTTGGAGGATGAAGTATGAAACAGCAGGATGAAGTATGAAACACCTCCCTGAACAGCTTTTATTTAGTCATCTTCTCTAGGAATTTCCCTTGAAAGGGAATGCTAGAGAGAGGGTTGTAAAGATAGTTTATATACTGTCAAGATAATGTTTCTTGAGTAAAGCCCAGATCACAGTATGTTTGATGCTTGCCAGCTGCTTACCTCCTCTTAAGGAGACATGAATTTTCCTGATGCAGTGTCCAATGTTCCCTTGGGGGTTTTTGCCAGTGATGAAAATCATAAGTCTAACCTGCCAATTGTATACACTTGCAAATCAGATGGAATTAACTATGCTTTGAAACAAGCATATAGTTTGCATGGGAAAGGTGACACTGTGCCTGTTCTTCCTTTATCGTCAGTTGTTCAGTCCACCCAAGTCTGCTGACTCTTCTAAACACAATGAAAATTTTGTGTGGCAGATAAACTTCAAAAATAGATGTCAGTCAGGAATGACCAGGGATTTTACTGAACAGACAATTTGTTACATTTGGTATATCCACAGGAGAAATTTTTGTGTCTTAGATACATAATTAATATCCTTTATATGCCTGGATCATGGAAATTTGTAAAAATTAAAGTTATAGTTCTTAAAAAAGAAGGGCTATTCATTTACTTAAACATTATCAATTAGATTCAAAACCTTTGTTTTATATTTTTCTTTATTTCAGCCCTACACTTTAATTTTATGACTAAAAATGGGATAAAAAAAATAATCAAGACATAAATGAGAAGAGTAGGAGAAAACAACACATAAATCTAAGTTGATCAAAATCTTTCATATCTATCATTTTCTTCAAAAATTCAAAAATGTAGAATTTCAATTCAGAGATTTTGTTATTCCAGTTTTAATGTATAAATTTTGGAAACAGCACATCTTCCCCTGAACATTATTTTAACCAATATAGGTTTATAGGTCTTGAATTTCAGGAATTATTTATTAATTAGGTTAATAAAGAGTCAAAATGAGCAGCTAATTTACTTGGGAAAGAAGGGGGTAAGGAAGCAATGTAATTTCTTTAGCTGAATTAATCCAGTAATTTGTAGTCTGAGATGAGATTGAGAGTTAGAAGACATATTTTTCTTGCTATTCCTGTAATACCTGATTTCCTCAAATTAATTTGGTTACTTGGAACAATTTTGTACATAGTGACTAAAACTAATTGTCATTTCTCTTTGACTATTGAAATGTCAAACTGCCTGTATTACAAGGGAGTCTTTATTACTGGTTAAACTCTGAGGTACAATTGGTGAACAATATATACTTCAAAGATGCTCATGGACCAGGAAACCTTTCAGAAAGAATGTCTATTGCTCAAGGTATAATTGTCTTCTTTCAGGGTAACTTGTTTTTTAATTTGAAGTAAGTACTTCAAAGAGATTCAAAGTGGGCTATCAATCCTTTGAAGCTGTCAAGAGGTAATGATTTAGGATTTCCATTTCAAAGAATTTTACATCTCAGATAAAATGGAACAGTTCCACTGAAAATCAGAAGATCGAGGCCTGAAATGACAAGAGAGCTTTTAAATGATCAGGTAACAGAAGCAACATGCTTTTAATGTTTCTTGGTGAGAATTTTGATCTATATATGCCTGGATTATCTGAATCCATGGGTTTGTTACTAAGTAAACTCAGCTGCTCTCTAGAGGTAAGGCTAAATAAAATTATCTCTACTGGGTCCTTAACACAAACTGTTACTTTTGAATATTATGTCTGGGGAAAAACAAGAAAGGTCAGATCAAGTAATCTATCTATTTGAATGTATATATAGACATGTACTACTTAAACAAAGACTAACTTCTAAATAATGAATAAATGACTGAGATTATGACAATTATTTTGGTCAGGGTTAATTCCAGGCAGAAACAAAGAGTGTTAGTGAGAGTGAAGTTGCTCTGGTCAGACTGCCTGCTTCACCTGTTAAAAGCTCTGAGGCATCAAATTAAGTACTGCAACTAAACAAGGAATTGTGAGCTATTGGCTAATATTTCACAGTTATCTTTCCCAGCAGTAACACTGTTTGTGACTTTCAATCTTTCCCAGCCTCTGGATGTCAAGAAGAAGAGTAAGACTTTCATGATATTCCAAGAAACTGCTCACCTTTTTTTACCTGCAGCAGAAGTGACACATCCAAAGCTTAGAATAAGTTCCTTGCTTCTGAGGTTCCTCTGTAATGATGAAAAACCTTAAACTGTTTTTAGATTCAGAAGCACAGTGAATTTCATAAACACAGAGGATATCAAGTCTAATTAAAACCATGATTGAATTTATAGAACTGTAAAAACTTAGAAATACATCAATCTTATTTTGAAATCTGAAGTTTAACTGGATCACTGTCTCCTAGTAGTAAGACATACAAATAAGGCATTATGTTCTTCAACACACTACACAAGTTTATTTAATCAGAAAATTAACTCCCATAGAAATGTTAGTTAGACAATGGACAAAAAGTATACCATTCATCTTCATACATATTTCAGAAAACTTTTCTGGTGAAGCAGTCTTACTAATAGGATGGACTGTGAACAGGATTTGGAGAGACAAATTACCCCAGGGGATTGTGCTTTGATGTAGAAAACAGGATCAATCACCTCAACCTATAGTATACTAAAAGAAAATTTACTTAAGATATAGTTTCACTTCACACAACTCAGGCTTTTACACAGAGAAGAATCCTGGAGAAATTGAGGTGACAAGGAGATTTTACAGATTTTACAGACATAAGTAAGCGCAGAAAGACTTAGATGGTGTCTGAAAACAAACAGTAGAAATTGTTGCATAAGATTCCCCTTATTCTTTCTAGCAAAGCAATCACACTTGACTCCAGATTTATTTTTCGTTTATTAGTAACCACTAAAGTACTGAACAGTTTCTCATTAAGAATGAAGAAAAATAACCTCACAGAGAAATAGCTCCAGAGAATAAGGGACATGGTGAAAAGTAGAACTCATCAATTATATATTCAGAAACGTACAAAAAACATGAATGTAGTTTTTTGCAGAGTAGCTTTAACTCAGTAAACAAGAAGATGAGTACTCAAATCACTCAAGCAGCCAGCAGCCTGTAGAGTGTAAGAGGCTAATCCGATTACCAAATCTTGAGAGCATACTGTATTAATAAATATTTTTCAATCAAAAGAAAGCAAAATACAAAATTTTGGTGATTGCTTTGTTGTAGGTATTCATGTGACATGTATCTATAACTCAGTTTGACACCTTAGATGGTTATTACAATATTCTTTATCTTTGGGAAAAAAGAATTAATTTTTAAATATAATTACTCTGTTGTAATTTCTCTGGCTTATTATATTTTCTGAGATGAAAATTTGCCTGATTAAACATTTTCAGTGGTCAAAAACTCAAATCACTGAAAAAGGAAAAAAGCTTGGTAAGCCTGTAAGAGTACACAGCAAAAAAGAGAAGAATAAGAGGAACAAAGCACACAGAGAATTATCATAGAATGGCTTGGGTTGGAAGTGACCTCAGAGATCATTTAGTTCCAACCTCCCTGCCATGGGAAGAGACACCTTTCACTAGATCAGGTAGCTCAGAGCTCCACCCAACCTTGTCTTGACCACCACTGTTACTGACATATTTGGATTCTCTATTTTGCTTGTATTCTGACTTTTTGATTTAGTATTTATTAGGAAGCTGACATGGTGGGAACACTGACCATGGTCAAATAACAATAGTTTTCTAAGTAAGTTGTGTATTTATTTATTTTGTGTCAAATCTCCTGTTTTACATTACTGCCCATGTGAAGAAATGTTTTAATTTCAGTTGTGTTACTTTTAGTTGTTGAGGGTGTATCATTTTATTCAAGGTTTTGATGAGTTGCTATGGTATATAAATGGCAGCAGATTTGGCCAATAGCCTTTTTTTCTGGTATAATACACTGTATTAAAAATTAAAAAAGAAAATTTCTCGACGGCACGTTGGTAGTGCGATGGAAGAGGTCCTCACGAGCTGCTGCTCCGGAGTTGGGTTGGCCGGGGATAGCTCAAGGCAACCACGGAAGGGGGTGCCTGAGGTCGGAAGCTCTCCCTTGTCCCAAAGGCTAATCCTGAGGTTGCCAGTGGGGAGGACAAGGCCCTCAGGGAGTCCCCGAGCCAGGAATAGAGGTAGGGTCGTTTAGGGTTTGATCCCTTGAGATCCCGAGGACACTGAAATCGTCCGGCTATTGACACAGAAGGGAGCGACTCTCGGAGAGGCAGTAACACGAGTTTATTCGGTTAGGTCCTCCTCACGAGAGCCCCTATTTGGGGCTGAACATGAGGTTAAATACTAGAACAACAACCAATAGGAACCGGGGCGAGGGGTGGAGTTGGGGAGGAGCCGGGCTGGCTCAGCCAGTAGGGTACTAGGGAAGGAGGGGTCAGGGGTACAAGGCCAATGGGTAACCGAATAACACAGAACCTTCTGGATGGGAAGGAGGGGAGCAACTTGGATTGACAAACGCTCTTAGCAAATGAGAGCCCAGTAAAGTCGAAAGTCATAATGACTCAGCAGAAGTTCCCTTAGACTGACGTCTCGTGGGCAGGATCCTGAGGACAAGATCCTTCCCACCAAGGGGAGGAGTCGGGTGCCTCGGGAGGAGCCTCAACGGGGAAGGCAACTCCCACAACACTGCTTTTATACCAAACATTCAACGGTAACACATAGCTAAACAGAAGGTACGGCAAGGCTCATTTTGTTTTGTTTAAATTCTGTGGTGTCCTGAATCTACTTATTTTAGACTCTAGATTGTATTTTTCATGATTCTCTTGTTGAAATGGAAAGAAAAAAATACCATACCAGACCACAAGCTATTTTCATTTCTTACAAAAGATGAACACCTAATACTTTTTAACATGGTGAAATTAATTTCACAGAGACAAAAAAAATTATGGGCTAAAAGTAGAAGTGATTGAGACTGATTCAGTAAAGTTCTGTTAAATCTCCTCAGAGCTACAGCAAGAGGGGACAGAGGTGGAAATACAGGCCCCAGCATTCTGGAAACACTTTAACTATTGCCTACTGCCAGCTGAAGCATGATGCCATGAAAGCATTTCTGTAGAGAGTAAACTCTAAGCTGTTTCGTGATTTTCACTCCACCATGGTTTGCCTTCCCTGAGAGTTGCACTCTTTCAAGAGCAGCATTTCATTATTAGGTTTAACGATGTTGGTTTTTACTAAGCAGGGGCTCTTTTCCACAAGAAGAGGAGGAACCAAAAGCAGGCTTACAAGGGGAAACCATTAAATTTGGAGACAACCCAAACGATGGTAGTTCCAGCTCCATGTCTAGTCTGGCAGCTAGAGTGGACATTATGATGTGCAACATTCATGTGAGCATGTCAAAGAAGAAATCCGTTTAGAGAACAGCTGAAGAAGGGAGGGCAAAGCAAGCAAAAAGTAATGTTTCTTTTCCCAATGAAAAGAAGTGCAGGAAAGACTGGAAGAATTTGTTCATTCCCTGGATAATTGTGTACTATCTCTTATTGACAGCACAGCATATTGCTAAGGTTACAGTTTAAACTGTGGAGTTTGTCCCTGTTTCCTAGAATTTTTAATGGGCGTGGGCAGTCTTGGTTTGTCTTGTTTAGGAGCAGTGGTTTTCCACTTCATCCCACAGTTTTATACTGCCTGTGTCATCATTTCATGCACAAGAAATAATTAGTCCTGGAAAACATTTTTTTTCTTAATATTTTTTCTTCACAGGAGCTGAGCTAATTATTTTTAAAATAAAAATGTCTAAATAAAAATTTAGTTTCCCACACTGAGAGTGTCACAACTTATGTCGATTCACCAAATTGGTGGCTGCCAGCAAATGGCTGAGAATTGCCAGATTCAGTTAAACACTTTGGCTCAGTTAACATCCTCCCATGGAAAAAAAGTCATGGGATGGCCAAAAATCAGGCAGAATGATCTGCAGGCTCAAGCCACAGTTTCCACTGCATCATGTGCTGAGGAATGTTGGGGGGTGGGTTTGGACACCCACAGAGTCAACAGGGATCGCAGTCCTGTGAACCCACAGGGACCTCTGTGGGATGTTTTTCCCGGGGATTCTTTGACCTTGAGGTATGCTTGAAAAACCATTTCACATGCACGTAGGCCCTGACCATGCCCATGTGTTGTCCCTGGCTGTCCATCCCCTAAGGTTTCAAATGTGCCTTGAGGGAATTTACAGGTGCAGAGTGGGAATTTTGCAAAGCACTTCTGCCAATGTCAACAGTAACTACGTAAAGAAAATGCCTGTGGCTTTTAGTGAGGAAGAATTTTTCTTCATTTTAGCAATGCCCTCTCCCCGAATAATTGCACTCTCTCAAAACATAAAGACATCTGTTTGTAGGCAACTTGCATTCAGAGCCTTTCATGGCACTAAAGGGATAGATAAGAAAGCGTTACTTCATCCCTCCCTCCTCCTGTCAATATATGGACAAAAAGATTGGATTTTTTCTTCCTTTCAACCCCTCTAAGGGAGGAGTTGGAGAAGATTACACTGTTATTTATCATGTGCAGTCCTCTATGGTAAGAAATTCTTCTCACAGCATGAGTTTTCCAGAGGCTGTGTGGAAATGAAAGAATGCAGCTTTCTTTTAATTATTCTGGATCGTTCCTCCCAATTTCATGCAGAATTTTATTTTTGTGTTGTCAAGGACATCAATACACAGTTCAAGGTTTGAGGGAGGGAGGATGGTAAGGAAAGTAATGAAAGATATTTGTTCCCTTCTTTTGAAGATAAAATAGGCATTTACAAATGAAAGTTTATCAGAGATAATGCACTGAAATAATTTTACATTGGCTAAGAAAGTAAAGCCTCTCAACACTGATGTATTTGACATATATATTCTAAAAGAAAAATAGACCTACAATATCACCAGATCATTGTTAACACTTTTAGACATTATTTCTTTTTGCAGTGTGTGACTGTGATTGATCATCCACTTGCAGATGTGCTGTTACATCCCTCTCTTTCTGATTCTTCTGTCTACAGCAGGCAAATTCACACAGCCAAAATAAATAAGGATGTTTCTTTAAGCTAGCTACCCAAAAAAAGAAAAAAGTTGCCAGGGAGAGAGATTCTTAACCCATTTCCCAGCCAGAAAAAAAAACCATTACCGGCAAAAATTATTTCCAGTCCAGCCAAGTACAAAGTTCCTCATTTAAGAAGCCAAGGACAACCATAATCTCTTTCTCTTTCTTTTCCTTCCACTTCACTCTCTCTCTTTTCCTTTTCTTCCCCCCCCCC
>VZTZ01030514.1:161820-214383 GCA_013400955.1 Drymodes brunneopygia
ATTTGGCAAAATAGTCAAAGTTCTGCTTTTCTTTTTTTTTTACTTATTCATTAATTCATTTTTCCTAATTCATTAATGTTGAGAATTGTCAAGTATGTCGCCACTGTAATGCAAAGCTTACCAAAATTAATTTTTTTTCAGGTGAGTTTTTATCTTTGTATTTTTTTTAATTTGTAACTATGAGCCTAAACCAATCCCTACAAAAGCTCATGGGAGCAGGATCCAGCCCGTAAAGGAGAGTGCAGTGAGCAATATTGATTTCTGTTGAATCACCCCCATTTCATAGAACAGTAATAGACAAAATCCAGCCCAGTGTCTGAACATTTTCTAAAAATTAAGCTAATTGAAAAAGCCAAATAAAGTTAGCAATCAACAATTATTCAGTTAAAGCAGGCAAGATCAAATAAATAAATAAGATTAAAGCTCTAGTGTCTATTATTAGCAGACTAGCAGAACGAAATAGAAAAATTCATCAGCCTCAGACAGTAGGTTGATAAGGTCTTCCTGCAGCTATGCTGGAATTCAGCTGTTGCTTTCCATCAACACAGTCATAGCAATGGAAGTTCCTTCCCATCCAAGTGTATCTGAATTTTTGCAGCATAAAGAGGTATAAATTTCCACGTTAATGGGGCAGAAATCATTCTTGTCTTTGCCTCTGAATGACAGTGCAGATAACAGTTAGAAGACTTTGGCCCTGGTGTAGTTTACAAGCAATTACACACTGTACTGCTGTGAAGCCACAGCCACTACAAAGCATTTGCAGTTAGCAATTAAGGAAGTGCAAGCCTCTAAAATGTACATAGTTTTATATTCTACTTCCTGTAGCACAGATGATGCAGAATTCATAACAGATGTTGAATATGCTATCAAAATTACATGAAGGGGAAGAGACATTGATCTTTGACCTCAGTAGTGTCTGAGAAAATGTCACTGGTCTCCCATTGGTTTTTTACAATCTACTCTTCTATTCTGTATTGGTTTGTTTCATGAATAGGTGCCATACTGTAACAATGACAGTGAGAAACAGTGATGAGAATATGAAGCATTCATAAGGCAGTGCCTGGAATGAAAACACATTTACACAAGTTTAAGCCTGTTAGTCTGTGTCAAAGTCTTACACAGTTAATAAAAATCTTCTGCAACCAGCCTTCCTTCTTCCAGTCTCAGATCATGGACCAGATCATTGACCATGGAGTCAATAGGAACTTTGCAATTTCTTTCTTTAAGTCTAGGACCAAGAACCTAGATCTTGTATCACTCTTTCCATATCATCTATTTTCTTCTGAACTAATAAACTCAGTATATAATGAATGCTTTAATTACTCACAAATAGGTGAAAATTAGGCCCTATTTATGTATAAGGAACACTGTAGTATCCAAGTTATTCATGCATAGCATGAGTCCCCTTTTTAAGGTAGACTCTATAACAGAAAGGATATTCCTGAAAGCCATTTACTTTATCTTTTAGAAAAACTTTGGAATGACTATGAACTTCCTAATCAAAACAATAAAGAGAGGTTCTTTATGGAAGACAGACTGACCATGAACATGGATTAGTCCCTCACTTTTTAGCAGAATTGGATAGCAGTAGATCTATTCAGTGGTCTAGGAGAATAAAAACCTTACATACATTCAGAGCATTTGAAACTGCAAATAAACCATATGAAATATTTCTGAAAACTAAAAGGAAAGAAGGAAATTGTGAGCAAACCTTATCCCTAAAGCTGTTGATGGTGAACAAAAAACTGTAAAGCCTTCTGGACTCTAACACTGCAGCTGATGAGGAAGAATCATGATGTATGATTTCATGAAATCACTTACTGGTAGTCCAGGAAAAGAAGAAGAAAGAAGAGAAGAGAAGAGNCAGATTCTTTTATGGCACATTTAAACTTTCCTTAGAGTTGACATCTGAAACAGATCAGTCATTCTTGCCCTGAAAATGGCTGTTTCTCTGTATTTAATCAAAGAGGAATCTAGAGTATCTATATATGTGAATATCTTCAATATAGATGTCTACTATTAAGTAGTAAGAGCTCCATTAGTCTTTTTGCATATTTTGTCTTTTTCATTAATATTGTTGCAGATACCACAAGGATTACATTTTTTTTTTTAATAAGCGAAACTACTGAAAACCTTATGCCTTACTTTTGGAAAACATAGAAGAAGTTACAAATGCAGGTGTAAAGAACGCACCCCTGCATCTCTCTGCAAATACTTGCACTCTCCAAGAGTTTGAGGAAAAAGATACTAAAGATCAATGAAGTCTGAGGCTCAAGATAAACTGCACCTTACTAAACATCACCTTTATTTTTAAAAGCAATCTTTTAACTTTCCTGCTTGCACAGAATTCTTCATAGAGGAGTCTAACGCTACAATGCAATCAGGAATTAGCCTGGGCAAAGTAAAATTGGTAAGATGCAAGGACAGATAATTGTAGCTTAGTGTAAGAAGCAAAAGTATTATTATATTCAAAGTGGATCTAGAAATTCAATCTGAATTCCAAAAAGGCCACTTGGGACAAAAATGAAAGCCCAATGTATTGTAATAACATTTTGAAGTTTTGTTTAAGTGGATTGTAGGTAGCTATTATGCATATAGTCCAAATTCTACTGATGGAACTATAGAACTCACTGCATCACAGGAATATAAAGAAAATGTGGTTAGTTTTAGCTTTCTTCAGCATAAAGTTGTTTTCCTCTATTAGTTTCTGACTAACTCCATGATCTTTCTGTTCCTCTTTTGCATGCACCCACTCTGCATTTGCACCTGTTTTCTTTCACTGAAGTTTAATAAACAACAAATCCCTTTCCATCTCTACACAAGGAAGAGAAGATCTTACAGCAGCAACCACTCCCACCAAACCTCTAACCATGGTTCTCTGTGAGTCTTCTTTCCCTCATTCCTCTTTAGGTACAGAGGGTGTTCCTGCCAGCAGCAGCCCTGCAACACAGCACACTGCAGCAGGGTACACACCACAGCTGGAAGGAAACTGCATCCTCTAAGCTCTCTTACTGTGTTTGTGGGCTAATCTCCAGCTGCTCACCAGCCCTTGGGATGCCACTGCATATTTTTGTCCTTCCTGCTATCTAACAGCTTTTTGAAATAACACCTACACTGCAGCAACAAAAATATTATGCTTGATATATAATCCCAAGAGTCCATTGTATCTGCTCTCAAAAACTGATTAATCCCATCACAGTTCCCTACTCTGTGTGTATAATAAGTTTTAGAGGGAACAGACTTGCTGGTTTCCAACTGCTTCTCAAAGTCAAATATCTAGAATAAAAAGGATTCAATTTTTCATGGTATTTAAATTTTCTGTAATAAATGCTAAAGAAGTCTTAGACAAATCTCTTTGACCTTTTCAGGTGTTCTCCTGTTTTTTAGCCAGTTCTCCTGTGATCCTAAGCTTCGTGGTTTTGCAAAGATAGACATAAAGTGTGAAGTGAACAGATATTTGGTTTAAAATAATTGCTTATCCTAGGCACAATATAGCATAAAAAATCACTGCCTGCTGGTGGTGACACAGCTTCTCTTGGTAACTGCAGCCTGTGGACACAGGTACTGAGCTCTTCTCTGAGAAAATGTGCATGAAAGGAGTCAGGGGATATCAGAGAGAGAGAATGTGTGAAAACTCTATACTTCATTTCAGAGAAAAAGTTGCAGACAGATCATCTGGGAGCAAAACGTACTCTTTTGAAGATTCAGCATCTTGTCCTCTATTGTCATTAAATAACTAACACATTCAAAAACACTAGTCTTGGGAGTCTAAAAATAGATTCAGATTGCTGACCCTTCTTTTTCAAACTATTCAAATTCTGATACTCAAAAAAATACAAATTCTTCATGTTCCAATACTGTAATTTTTAGCAAAATTAAAAAAAAATTAAAAAATTCAAAAATAAAAATAAAAACCGTTATAAGTATCTAATAAAAAAAAAAAAACATAGGCTTTAGAAATGGGACAACAGATGCCAAAAAGGAAGAGTGCTGACTCTTTTCTTTGCCATGATATTTTTGTGACATAATACTATTAATGTTCATGCTTAATTAATATTATTCAAGATGGCTTAAGTTGAAAGCTCACTATGACATTTATAACCCACTTTTCCAAATACATTTGCTTATGAACGTCCTCACTAACATGAAAAACTTTTCAGAGAGGGAAGTGTCATATTAAATATATTACGAGCTTTGAAAACCATAGCATCACTGAGCTGCTGAAAACCTCTCCTGCTCTTTCTTCAATGACAGATTATTCGTGTACAATAGTACAACCTTTCATATAAGTTCTTCATAATAAATGCAGTAGTTTTGAAATAAAATTACCTCTTCTATAGTAATGTTTTACTGAATATGTATTCATGACTGCATATATTCATGAAAGATAGAACAAAGTGTTCTAGTATCTGGTTGTGACACAGTTGAAATTCTAATTTTAAATTAGGTCAAAACGTACAAGAAAAGGCTTCAGTGTGTGTAAGTTGATGCAGTAATTTCTATATGACTCATTCAAATCCTGCCTCGAAGGGTAATTGTTGTAACCATTCATCATGAGGAAGTCTATCATCTCCTTTTCAATGCTTTAGGAGGTTTGTGGCAATTATTTCTCTTAATAAGTTCTTTTTTTCTTTAGTAGAATATTGATTAAGGACAAAGAACTACTTAAAAAGAGTAATGCTGTTATCCTTAGAGTGCAAAAGACACTTTTTACCCATTTTTACTCCAATTCATCACGAGAAATAGTTAAGACATTTATTTACTCCTATTTTTTTCTGTAGTACAAAAAGAGTGTAAAATCAAATAAGATATTTTAAGTTGTTACTGTAAATGTCTTCAAATCCCTGGATATAGTTTAAAAATATTTTTATTCCCCCTTTAATAAAAAAGAAAAATGCTAAGGACCTTAAAAATCCTCTGAAGTGGGTTGTGCATTGGTGGCTGTAGATGCACTGCCTGCAGATATTTTTTCCCTGCAGTTTGTGTCTCAGCTTTCAGGGTAATTCCCCTGCCACTCTGCAGGATGGAGGAGCTGTATCAGTCTGCATCAGATAAAGTCAGCTGGCTGCACCCAAACATCTTTGTGCTCTGTAACCTGCCTGCCTGCCAAGGATCAGGAAAGGCCCACACACATGATCTCCTGCTGGCAGAGGCCAAGGGATGGTAACTGGGACTGAAAGGAAGCAACAAATTGCATTGGGGCAGAGGGGAGGGAAAGCAGCAGCAATGTGAACATCGGGCATGACTGCAAAGCCAGGCCCTTGCCACGGGCTCCTAAAGCTAAAGCTGGGTAATCAAAAACTAATGGGCAGTAATTGGTTTCGGTGACAATTGCTGAGCATGGTGCACTTTAAAACAGACTATGTGTAAGGATGAAAAATAATATCATTCAATATCAGTTGTCTCAGTCTAGCCAGTATAAAATACAGCCTAAGCTGTACGTGGTCCAAGGTACTCAACGAGGCTTCTTTTACAGTCAATGAAGAGAAACTAACACCTTGAAAAATGCAATTCATCCTTTTCTGTGAAAGATTTCTACCATATGTGATTCAGCCTTTGGAGCTACCTTTCTCTCCAGAGACCTCAAAGTCAGCACAGAATTCTTAATATTTGAAGAACTTTAGTTTGATGAAAGGAATCCCACACAAATTTATCATGAGCAGCTGTTATTCCAGTTTTGAATAAAATATTTACTGGGTAAATTAATCTTGGATGAAAATGGTAAGTTATTTTGCATATTGCTGCATATTTGAAAATCAAATGTATATTTTAAGAAAAAAATCATTCTGAAAAACACTCTTTGGATAGTCTCTTTAGGAAGTCTTACAAAGACAGCTAAAACTCTCAGCACTAAAAATTAATATATTTGTAAACACATAGGATGGATTTTTGGTAAATTTTCAGCCTGAGGGTGTAGTTCTTTCTCTTTTTTCCTCTAGCACTAATGTCTGTGTCAATGACACTTTGATCGCTCAGCTGAGGGTTTTGCCTTTTGCAATCCAACTCTCTGCTATATTGTACAATAATTTAAATCTTGGCAAGGATGGTATGAGGTACTCATAGAAAAGTGAAGATCTGATCAAGAATTCACTACCAGAAATGAGAGAGGTTTTGGGCAATAATACAAACCCTCTGTAAGCAGATAGTGTTTGACTGATTCTATTTCACATTTATTTTTTTACAAAATAACTGATTCTCTAAGATAAGGAAACCAATGAAGAGTCAATCTTTCTACAGAGTGTTTCGGCATTGTCAGCTGCACAACTTCTTTGACTAACTAATGTCTACAGATGACTCTTACAGATTTACTTGGCAGTTTCAGAACAATCTGATTAAATACTGGGCAATGAGCTAAGATTTAATATATTACTTCAAGTAGCTACTGCATCTTCCTAAATCACCTACACTTTTGAATGATGACTGCATATCCTCTTGATGAAAAAAAACTTCATGCTCTGATCATATGATGAATTTTTGTAATCTGTAAAATTCAACACATCAATTAATCATCTAAATTGCTCTTTTGTGTCAACACCCAAAGTTGTTTTCCCAAAGTATGGTTAACACGCTTTTAGGTGGGCCTAAACCAGAAGCAATGGTAACTTTTGGGAAAAAAAAGGCTAGAGGGATTCTACCATGATGCAGGAATAAGCCATGGAAAAAGTACTGTCTCACAAAACAACATCATTATGTGAAATGGTGGCAAAGGGTGGCAACTTGATGGCAAAGCAAAAGAGAAAGTTGGGGTTTTGACTGGTGACACTTTAGATGCAGTCACAAAGTGCACACCTCAAGGGCAGAATGAGAGGGAGATCCGCGATGCAAAAGATTTATAATTTCACTTGCCAGGTTCTTTTCAGAATTTTAGAGACAATAAACTACCCCACTCACACTATTTCTGATAACTCTGTCCTCTGTTGGTAAGTTGGAATGTTTTTGAGCTTTTCTGCAAGTAGTTCAAAGATTATGATTTTAGAGGAAATGTTGATGACAGCCCACTTTAATTTCTGTCTCATTTAAGTAAATCATTGAAATGCGCTCACCTAGAGGTTTCTTTCACATAGACTCATATACTAATATTGATAAAGAAGACCATGGTTTGTACAGAGAAAAAGAATATTCTTTCTTAGTATTAATCTTTATTGTAATATGGTTAACTCAGAAAACATGGTGTTAATAGCAGCAAGGCTGTGGGCTTGATTCCTGTAGGGGTCATTCATTTGAGAGTTGGACCTGATGATTCTTGTGGTTCTCTTCCAACTCAGAATATTCTGTGACTCTGCGACTCTGTAAAGATGAGTAGGATGAGGAAAAAAGCTCTTTCATTACTTCTAAAGCTATGAAGTGGTCCTATAAAAGTTACTCCTTATTCTAATGCCATCAAAAACTTAATCACAATATGACAGAACTATTTCCTTCCAGAGGCTGACAATAAAAAAGAAAATTAAAAATAAATTCTCAGTTTCTCAAGTACTTTTGGAAGAAAAGTAACTTAATTTTTGAAATATTTTGTTTAGTTGCCAAAATATAAAAAGTGGGAAAAAAAACTTATGATATTTTGATATGAAAACTAGAATTTTGATTTTATGTAAACATTAATGTTTCACTTTCAAAATATTGAAATAAAAATGCTGTGTTTTCTCAGAATTATTTCTTCTATGTACATTAAAACACCAGCTTTTCTCATTTCTGATCATCCTCTACTTTCTGATACTTTTACCACATCCTAAACAAGGCAATATATATCTACTCTGAAAAATTTTTAATTCTGAAATCTTCATTCAGACTAATCTCAGTTAAATATTAGTTAGTTTAGATACATAAATCACATAACCTAGAAATTTGGTCACTTCTCTAGGTTTCTTCTATAGAACATGAAAATGTCTTGGCAGACTTTAAATAAGCTGGAATACCCTTTGGGACACCTAATTCTCTGCATGGGCAGTTTAAAGTAATTTAATCAACTATGCTTAGTATTTGCCTGAATTAGGAGGCTAAAATTTGGGTTGAAAACTATGTCTTAATTAGCTGATAAACTACAATTATTTGGTTGGTTTTTTTTTGATAATAAACATCATTTATTGCCAGTGTAGCTAGTATATTTTTCCTGTTTTCCCTGCACTATTTCCATTCTGCATTGCAAAGTGCATTAAAAATACTGAGCATTATTTATCCGTTTTCAATAAAGTCTGATTCTGCAGTACACACAAACATAAATATGTGTACCAGACTTTGTGCATTAGGGTTTTGAATTAAAGTATGACTACATTATTTCATTATTATTGAGGTAAATAAACTTTTGCTAGTTTCTCTCCAAATCAAGTTGCCTTCAGGAACAGCCAAGGACTAGCAGCCATACAGCTGCTTATCCTGAATCTCTTATTTGCCAAGTTGTTTGAAATGTTTCTATTTATTTTCCTTCTACTGTTTTTAGAGTTTATATGTATGACTGTAAGAACAATTGAAAACTTTTGTTTGTATTGATCAATTTTTAAGAAATGTGTGATTCATCAACTTCATTCTTCTATGCCATAATAACTGGGATGCATGTCTGAAATATAACAAATTTCAAAAGATAAATTAGGCAAAATTTACAGCTCCCAGACTGACCTAGAATCCAAACTTTGCTTTTTTTCATTTCTGAAAGAACATCTCTTTTTGTCCTGTTGCTGTATAAACTCACACAAAACAGGGATAAAATGGCTGGGCTTTGGTCCTGCAGTTCAGCCCATGTGGACACCACTGATCCAAGGCCAGCTGAATAAGCACAAGAAACAATGAGCTGACTGAACACAAAAGGCTGCCACTGATCTCTGTGGGTGTTTTGCCTCAATAAAAATGGGTCCTTAACTAATAGAATCAGAGCTCTAAAGCTTCAATAGATATGCATGCCTGGGGCTGCTAACTGTTTTCTGTTTTCAACATCTGAAATTTTATATATATATATATTTTTAAGTATAGAAATGAAAGAACAAAACAGAAGAGGAGGAGACTTTCCAGTTTTTTGATGAATCATTTTTTCCCACCTAGACTCATTATTTTCAATGCATTATAAAATACTAATTTAAAGACTTAGAGAAAAAAACACAGGGAGTAACACTCTGTAGGAGTAGAATAGTATTAAATAATAAGGAAATTATAAATTATAATGTCTAGGCTTAGGATTAAAGAGTTTGGTCTTCCCTAAGACCAAAGATTTTTGACTGCTCAATCTGTTAGTGATGTGTTTTGTGGCTTTTTGTCTAATATAACTTCTGTGCTCTGCTTTACTGATTTGTATGTATAAGAAGAGTGGTATCAATGTAATTAATTGAAGCCTACTCCTTACATTGAAAAGTGTGGTGGCAATATCTATAGAGTGTTCTGAGACCATTTGATTGAAAGAGTTCTTTTATGCATGATTTCAATGGACAGCAAATAGTTATTTACTTGGTAAATCTACTTGTGGTATTATTATTCATTTCACTCCTTTAGAAATGATTAAGAAGCACTTAAGGTAAATTTCATGGGGCATTTGATAATTTTGTCGATATAACACAGTTACAACCAGGAAACTGAAAACTTCCTGTTTTTGAAAGAAGGAAAAAAGGCATTTCACAGAAAATTCAATCTGCTTTCCTTAAGGCTGACCTTTATTCTGGTTCTGATTAAAGATTATGGCCACCATTATCCATAGTAATATTTTTGGTACTTCTACTCACCTGGTTTGCAATGTAATGAGTCACCTTATGACAGCTTTGCTGTCAGCCTTGAACAGCTCTGCTCCTGTAAGAACAATTTGTATCTTTGATTGCATGGGTTTGCATTGTTATTGTTCTTTATATAGGAGTAGAATTATAAAGGAATTGTAAAGGAATTTAGACAAGATTATAGAGGAAGCCTAAGCATGTATTTTGGATCTCATGCTTAACTTAAAGATATCCAATGTTTACCCAGCTTCTGCTTGGAAATCAGACTGTTCCAACTGAAATTTTTATGTAGCAGCAAACTTGTTTAGACTGAGAGTAATAAACTTAGACATGAAACAGAAAAAGTTAATTATAGTGAATTCTGACTGAGATCCAGTACTGTGTAAGTGGGAATTAAGGAATATTTGATGCAGAATACTTCTAGAAGTCTTCTATGGAAATAAGAGACTTATCACAAGCAATAATTTTGAGTTTTACATGTGCTATTACACATTAATAAATCATGAAAATAAGTATATATTTCAGCTCATCACAGCAACATTTCATTTAGGACCTGATTACAGATTAATAATTCTCAATTTTGCCAAGATGCAAATCAGTAGATCTCAATGGTCAGTAATAGGACAAAAATAAAGAAACCCAGGAGATGTTTCTGTAGTAGTTTCACTCCATCACAAGTAGAAGTGGCAATCTCAGTTTTCTAATTGTTTCAGTTGTGTTCTCACAGTTTACCTTTACTACTCCAATTTGCACTGTGAGACAGACAGAAGAAATGTTAATGTTGAGAATGGACCCTGTAAAAGAAAAAGGTTTTCAGCTGGATGTGGTCTCTGGTCTTGTTCCTCAGGTACTTCTGTAAATGTTAATGCCATGAACTTGGCAGGACTTTCAACTGCACTCTCTGCTTCCATCCAGAGTGCAAATAATTAAATTCAGAGTGAAATCCTTAAAAAGTGTAATTTAGTGAATTTACTGCAATTATCTGTGGGACAGCAGATGCAAAAGCGATGGCTTAGTGAGTTGTACCATTTCACAATACTGCAGGTGTATTTGTTTGCCCATTAGAAGTTGATTTGATATTTAGGCATACTATATTGTTACACCATATGTGATGATGTGTTTATTTTGTTACCAAGATTGTTTCCTTGAGGGTGAATCACTGAGACAGTTATAAAATGCAGAATTGCATTAATTTTCTTTGACCCACTTTCACCTGAGCTTTAGCAAGTTTGGTAACTAACAAGAAATACCTTTTCCTTCTCACATACAATAGTAAAAGCTGAATCCTTCACTTGTTGTCTTCTCTTTAAAGCATGATTTTTCCTCTTGCAGTTTTAGAAATTTATCTTAAGCTAATGCGTGTATGTGTGTTTCTCCACATGTGTGGACTGTTAACAGTTTCTGACATGTTAAGGCCATCAGACAGGAGAATAAGGTGACACATTCATGGACAAGCATGTCCCAACTTGACAAGGTTAACGAATTACCCCAGCACTCATGCTTCACTTTGATTTAGTAAAGCCTCACATACGTCTCTATGTTAGACATATAGACATATGATGACGTATAGATATAGGATGACCATAGAAAGGATAGGCTATTAAGAACTAAAAAGAAAAAAAAAGCTGGAAATTTTGCTGGTATATGTGGTATAAAAAATTGGCCTTTAGTTGTGACTGAGCCAGATGCTGCACCTTAGGGAAAACTCTTAAAGACTATGCAATACAGATGTTATCCAAATCACGACAGAGGAACATAATTCTAAAATTGGCCTTCTTAAACAGGTTATCAGTTTCAGAAAACCTGAGGGAGGAAACTTGCTTAAGTGGAGATTAAAGGAACTCTGTGTTGATGCTGTCATCTGAAACAAATAAATGGTTTGTTATCAGACAACTCATAGAACCTGCAGTTTCTCACAGAACATGGCATTGAATGACTTGCCATCTTCAGTAAAATGTTAGAAACATTTACTCTATGCTTCAGCAAAAAATTTGTTTAGATTTTAAATAAATGCTTTTTCTTTTTGCAGTTTCCTTTATGTGACATCAATGTTTCTCAATAACAGTTTGAGCAGCTATCACATAGTTGAAGTAATAAAATACAAATTCTATCATGTTCTGGATATCTGGTTTCCTCATACTTCTACAAAGAAAAAGCAGCAAAGAGATGGAAATAAATTGATTTTCTTAAATAATTTTTATTTCAAATTTTATGTATATAGATAGAATTTTCAAGTCGAAATTAATTTTATTCTACTCATACCCACATACAGAGTACAGGTAAATAAGCATAAATATGTATCCTTGTCCACTTGTTCCATTCACAAAAATAATTTGCAAAAGGCCTTGGACAAAATATCTGAGCCAGCTCTGAGCTGCACAAAATTGCAGCTTTATTAGACTAGCAGTAATGACTGCTACTCTGGAATGAGGAGAAATCCAGGGAGGACTTTAAGATGCATTTCTTTCTTGGTTGTTGCACATCTCTCCCTCAAATCCAGTGGAATTCAATTTCCCATTGAAAACACAGGAAGAAAACACAAAAGAAGGGAAAGGTGAAGGGTAACTGAGAAATAAGGTGAAAGTAGACTATAAAATAGAAAACTGAAAATCAGTGCTAGACAAAAGCATTAATAAAAACCAAAAAAAAATTCCTGTAGAAGCCAAACAGGTAGTACTGCATATCTAGCAAGGACACCAAAGCATTCCACCAATGACATCTTGCTGTGACTCTAAGTTGTCATTTAACCCCAGCCAGAAACTCAGCCCCACACAGCTGCTCATTCACTTCACCCAGGGGGAAGAGAATTGAAAGGGTCAATGGGAGAAAATTCAGGAGCTGAGATAAAGAGAGTTTAATAGGTAAAGCAAAACTACAGACACAAATAAAGCAAAACAAGTAATTGATTCACCACTTCCCATGGGCAGGCAGGTGTTCAGCTATCCCCAGGAAAGGAGTGCTCCATCATGTGTAATGGTGACTTAGCAAGGCCATCTCCACACTGAATGTCCTCCTCTTTCACATCTTCCCCCACCTTTATATGCTGAGTGTGATGCCATATGGTATGAATTATCCCTTGGGTCAGTTGGAGTCAGATGTTCAGGATGTATCCCCTCCCAACATCTTGTGCATCCCCAGCCTCCTCACTGGTGGAGTGAGAAGCAGAAAAGACCTTGACTCTGTGTAAGAATTTCTCAGCAATAACAAAAAAATCCTGTGTTTTCAACATTTATTTGAACACCAATCCAAAACATATTACCCTATACTACCTATTGAGAAGGAACCAACATACTGTACTTCCCAAGGATCTTCTCAGGTAAGTACATGAAATATATATTCACTCTCCTTTAATGAAAATCATTCGGCACAATCAAAACAAATTGTTTTGAGAAGCAGAGCAAATATTGCTAGAGCTGTCATCTGGTAGAATAACAGCTGATCAGAGAAAGCAGACAATGTGAGGAGGTGGCACTCGTTCACAGACAAAGGTGACTCTCAATGTTGCAGGAGGATATTACCCTTATCATAAGTGAAATCTTTATCCCACAACGTGAATTGAATTTCAAAGATTTCATATCCCTTTTTTTAAGAAGTTTTAACAGTTGCCTACAATAAACGATAATCACTTTGACTTTCCTTCATTGTTAAAAAGTCATGTTCAAAAAGCATGGCTTTATTCTGTGTCAAAGCACATGTCTTGCTAGCACACAGGAGATTTAAGAGGTCTTTTTAGCTTGGTTAACATTACTGTGAATCTCTGCACATAATAAATTTCACAATTGATGAATAGTGAATTGGTGAAAGTATTTGAAACCCCAAAACACATTAGGGGGTTACGAATCATTAAAACTCTGGATTCAGATTAACTCCTACAACTATGTTACCATCAGTGAAGTTAATGTTGATGAATTTGCACTTCTGCTGGTAGTGCTAAGAACTGCTAGAAATGCTGGAAAGGTAAGGATCATCCTACAGGTCTCATTAGAACATCTGTGGTGATCAAGATAGAAATAGGGGTCAAGACATGCTAAGAAGAGGTGATAAGTAGCCAAAATATTTGTTCTATAAAAACATACATCAGGGTGAAAAGTTGCACTGGAAAATTATATTTACCACAAATGCTTTTTATAATTCACAGGGAATGGATTAACCCCATGGCTTTCCCAGGTCAATATCAATTTTATCAATTGTAGCAGGACAGGAATAACCTTACATTTATGGGTGGAAACTATGCCTTTTGCAGAGGACAACTGAAAGAGCTGCATGATATTTAAATGTTCCAAATAGATAGTAACAAATGCATTTCATTCTATTAGCAAAACCGAAAGTTTGCTGATTTTTAATTTTCAACCCCTTTTTCTGCTTTACTGGGAAAGAGCCCATTTTTTGATGATGATCTTTCTGCATTGTAGCTGTTGGAATAAAACAATGTACCAATACATGGATGAGAAGGTGTGGAATTTAAAGTTATTATACACTTACTGCATTTAGAGCAACAATTCATCATTTCATGAAATGTTTTTTGAAACACCTAAGTACTATAAATGTATGGCTTATTGATCATAAAATTGATAAATGTGTTAATATTTTATAGGAGAAAGCTAATGTATCTTGCAAATGACAACAGGACAAGCTGTCAGCTGCAGCTTTCTTAGTTGCAGTAGAGCATAGGTTTTGCCATTGGACCCTGCTGTTTGAAAGATTAAATGTTTTACAGGCACACACCCCAGCTCCTTTCATTACGTGCTATCACTGATCATACTTAAGGCAAAACTCCTGCAGCGTGTTCTGGATGAAGCTCCCAATACATATTTGATTGCTGTTGCCATGTGTTCAATGTTTGTGGAAAATCTTAGTTCAGATACTTGTGAAGATGCCAGGCAAAAAACTGCTGAAGGAAATCCAAGAGATTTCAATTGGAATAAACAAAAAGCATGAGGGTGATTAAAGTACATCTAACAATTGATTTATGAATCAGAATGTAGAGACACAGAAAACAATGTAAATCATTTATCACCCTGTTATTATAGTAAGCACACAAAGGGCAATAGAGACTCCACAGAAGACATAAATCAAGATGCCTGTCTGAAAAGGCTTATAGTATAAATTTTAGAAGAGGCACTGCAAGTGATGACAATTTGGAGGAGTTGAGTAAGGGTTACATTTGATTGATCACATGCTAATCCTTTTTGGACATTTCAAGATTGTGAATATTCTTTTTATAATATATAAAATACAAGTGATATAGAGAAGCTAATACCTATTCTTAACTTCTCTGTTGTGAGACATTGAGGATAAATAAATTTCCCATGGACTTAAGAAAAAAGATCAGAGCGGCAGCTTTGTGGACACAAAGGGAAACTGGTGAAAGCATTTTTCATGTGAAACAAAGCAACCTATGAAGAATATACAGCACTTAAATCAGGAGTACTCATAAAGTCATTGAAAGACATTTTATTTCTTTTGGATTCTATGTATTTTTTTTTCTTTTATTGTTTGTTTGTTAGTTTGTTTTTTGATTTTTTTTTTTAATGAGAGACTGCAGATGAGGGGAAGCTTCTAGTGCAGCTGGAAGCAATGACAAAATTCCATATATCTTCCTTAGGACTATGCATAACCACTCTGACTTATTTCACTTATAAAAATATATTTAAAAAACAGACAGAAATTTGACTGGGAGGCCATGATTTGTACATGACTGTCACAAACAATTTCTTTCAAAAACATTCACAGACGTTTCCTTCATTAAGAACCCCAGGGTGGCCCTTGGTTCCCAATTCCCTGACCACATTGTGGAGCACCTGCATCTTGCTACTCCTTGGCTCTCCTGCTAAATGGAGCCCATAAGGCACTGCAGACAGAGACAGGCATAGGTGCAGAGCAGAAAGCCAAGAGATAATATTAAGGAGACAAAAAGAAGCGAACAAACTTTTAGGGTTAGGAAGTATCAGAAGAGACTGTTTAGAGATTCTCCACCTGTGGCAGCACCCAAAACTTGAGGAACTGTCTCTAATACTAAAGATAACTGTTCTTAGAAGAGGACATTGGACCAGCTGACCTTCAAAAGTCAGCAACTTTTTTTTTTCTCTTTAATTGATCATTGA
The DNA here is from genome assembly GCA_013400955.1 of Drymodes brunneopygia. Classification (NCBI taxonomy): domain Eukaryota; kingdom Metazoa; phylum Chordata; class Aves; order Passeriformes; family Petroicidae; genus Drymodes; species Drymodes brunneopygia. The sequence continues at coordinate 177,614 of VZTZ01030514.1, forward strand.
TTGGATGAGATATCCCAACTTATAGACCTAAATAAGATATGCACCAGGCCTTCAGGCTGGAAATAGTTCACAAGATGAGTGTTAATACGCAGTAGGCTTTCTTGACAAAATTCAATTTTGTTTAATAACTGGATCAGGTATCCCCAAATATTCTTCAGAAATATAGATATGAATTCTAAATATACAATTTTATCTCCCTATACATGATTTTCTATGTTATAATGTTTTCTTGGCTTCATGAACTGAGGTACTAGCAGAAAGCATTAAGCCCATTTTACCTCGAAAAATTCTCTTTGTCTTAATATTATTCCTTATAAGGTCTCTTGAACTGAGTTTAATCAAGAGCTCACAAAGGATCCATACGAAATAAAAAAAAACTAAGCATTCATTCAGTTTTAAAGGAATTCTCATATCATAGTTTTATTAAAAAACCAGGTTAAATTTTCTTGCTAGTAGAGACAAGGAGTTGGTGTGTTTGTGAATAAGTATCAGTGTAAAACTTTCACAACTTCTAGTATGTAAGGCTGACTAAATGTTGCAAACTGCCATACAAAAATAAGAACTACAGAAGGCCCGGATACATTCTTGAGCCAAGAAACTCAACAGCAAAATTTGAGATGAATTTTTTTCTTCTCTATACAAATAAAGTGTTTTACAGGCACTGCAAATATATATACAGATAAAGTGAGGTTCCAAACTATGAAGAATATTCAATTATTAAATCTGTCTCCAAGCCAAATTTCTGTTTCTTGGACAAAAAAAGCCAAATTTCTGTTTCCATATTTTTAATAGACTTTTGATGTTTTATTCTTAAGGCAGGAAAATGACTGTAAATGATTAGAGATAATAATGTGTGCAACATGAAAGTCAGAATTTTAGAGAAGGGCTGCAAAGTCTAATTCCATTTTCTGGAGAAAATTCTTCCAAGGTTTTAGTTGAGGTATTTAATTTATAATACTGAGAATTCCATAAGTTTGACATTCAGATTAAAAAGCCCCTAATTTCCAGATTTCTTATTTGAAAAAGTATGTCAAAACAACACTATGGTTCCACAAAATTAATTTTAGATTGCAAGTTGACCAAGTAATACTGTTATTTTATTGCTTGACGAAAGAAAAATTTCAAGCCGGTTGACCAAAGTGGCAGTTACAGGGACTAGAGTTTGAAATTAGCAGCTCCCTAATTGATGACACTCATTGGAACCAGTATCACATTGCAGGAGTGGTAGCTGCACTTCACAGCACTGTCAGACACACTTAATCTGTTCCACCACCTCGCACCACGCAGAGACATTAGCTCTGCTAAATGCTACAGCCCTGCTGCTCTAATTCAATAGCTTCCAAGGGCTCAGCTGGTGTTTCCATGTGATACTGTGCCATACATTGCTGCACCAGGAAGCTTGGACACGTCTGAGGGTTACATTGCTCACTTTAAAAATAACCTTTGAACACTCTTTTGCCCTCAGTAGAGAAGAATTAAGGAAACACACTTGACTTCATCCCTGCTGCTCCCTACATCATCCCTACTGCATCCCTGTGCTCAGAATATTAACAAGAAAAAGTATGGCTTTAAAATATGGTATAAGAAATACCATAGTTTTGTCAATAATAATGATGTTTACATACATTATACAGAATATAATTTTATACTTTTTTCTTTTTTTTTTACTGTCATGGTAACAGAGGAAAGGGCTGGAGGTACTAGCCCTGTTTAATTCCATACCACCTACAGCATGGATTCATCAGAAGGAAGCTGATGCCAGAAATGGAAGGGTCTCCATCCATCTTTTGTCTGGTTCCAGGCAGGCTGTGTGCAGGCACTGAGTCAGCTCGGCGGGCCAAGGCCCTTTCCACTACCAGCAGCTCTTTTTCCCATTCCTCTGAGCTGCAGTTTTTGTGGGTAGGTGCTGAAAGACAGTGCTGGCAAGCCCGAGATGTTGCTCTGAGAAAAAGAAAAGGGAGAGAGCAGCAATGGCACAGAGTGAACCCAGCAAAGCCCCACAAAGTAGGAATCCACCACTGCCACCACTGGAACCACTGAGTGCTCCAGTTCTGCTCCTACAAGGTCAGGCCTAGGAAAAGGTTACCCTAACCTGTTTCAGAGCCCTGTCATGTCCTACATGATTTTGTCTTATCTTTGTTTTTCCATTGTTTCTGGGTGGTGTGGGAAGGAAAGTTAAGCTGTGAGCCTCCCTGCCATGCTGCCTTTCTTTTCCCATAGACCATGTGGCCAGTGCAGGGCCAGTTGTCATTTTGCCATTGTCTGGGAAACCACATTGGGTGCTGTCCTCAGGAAGCATTTTTGTTTGTTCAGTGGTGAATATCCTTTTGTGGGTAAAGCATTCTTCCTTTTGTACACTCTTTTATTTATTGTATTTATTATGATTTTTCAGTAAATTGTGATTCCGTCTTATAATCTCTCATTAGTGTTTCCTTCATGATCAGAAGGGAGCAGGGAAAAGGGGGCGTCTTGAGTGGGTTCAGTTTTCCTGCTGGGTTTCAAATCAGCACATTAATTATTGGAATATGTCATTTCACTCATGTTTTCCTTGTCTGATGGGAGTGCTCTGACAAGAGTGCCTTCAGACTAAAGGCTATCTGAGTGATAACTGTGTTTGACATTTTACCCCCACGCACTTTTACTTCTTGTCAGAAGGTTTCTAGCAACCAGCTGGAACCATGGGCCTGTGGAAATGAGCTCTCTAACGATCTGGAAGATGCTAAAGACCGTATGCTGATCTCAGATGCCTTAACAAAGTTATCCTTTTCTGGTCCAAAAGCAGAAAAAGGACCCTAATTAGCCTAACTTCAAGAGATCTAGTTTGCCTCAAACACACCTCTCATTACATACTGTTTACAACTCCTTCTGTTCAGCCTTGTCAGTGGTTTACCTCACCTCTTATACACACATTTTATTTACTTCAGAATAAAAGGTACATGAGCTTCTAATCCAGCAGTGAAAATCTGCAGGAAGATAGTTGTTTTTAAAAAGTATTATAGTACTGTACATCACAAGACACTCAGTCTAATTTCTATGGTTAGAAAATTTGGAAATCTAAATCAAGGTTGGAAGGCACACCTCATAACAGTAGGTTCAGGGCAGCATGGCAAAATACACAACTAGAAAATAATATGTAGAAATTGTACTTGAACAAGGAAAAAATGAATAATAGCTCATCTTTAAAAGCAAAATATGATTTGTAGAAGGATTATCAGCTGGCAGCTAAAGAAGTCCTTCAATCAACCTTTCATATCCAGTTGATTTCTGAATCAAGATTTGTAAACTCACTGGAGGAAGAAGGTCTGTGCAGCATATGAGTGCACCCTTTCATTTTCATCCTGCCCTTGAAGAAAGGAGAATGACTTCTCAGTGAGCTGAGGAAAAGAAAATAGATGTGCAAATAGTTCCATATCTTATAGGAGGAATTATGAGGAATAGTATGGAAGTTCTGCCATCACATGCTTCCTCTTACTTAACTGTGTGGTAGATTTGAAGGTGAAATTCCTGAATGCAAGGAGATGTTTCACATTCCTGAAATGATTTGGAAAAGTAAGCCTTAAAATACCTTTCAAATAAATTTAATGTGTGAATAGTCTATCATTTGAATTCAGATATTATACAGATCTCTGAAAGATTTTCCTTTTGGATACAGCAGCCTTTCCATTTGATACAGCAAATGAAATGTGAACGCCAAATAAAATTTGCATTCAAAGTTGAAAACTTCAATAAGAAATAAGTTTCTACATTTCATCTTTTTTTTTTTCTTTCCTACAACCTATGATTTCAACACTTCAATATACAATATTACAATATACAAGCTTGATCCAAAACTTAAAAAAACTAAGAAATGTCACATTACAGATCATAGTCATAGTTAAAGACAATGTGTTTTCCTTTTCTTTTGACAAATCTGTACAAATAATTCCAATATTTTTAATATTTGGTTTGCTTCTTTTAATTAACAAAAAAAAAAAAAAAAAAAAAAAAGCCCAGTCTAAAGAAACACATGGATAAAATTTCAAAACCACATTTTTGTGATGCTGCTTTGTTCAAGGAGAGGAGAGGAGAGTAAACTGTCTCAAACCAAGTTATGTGGGCAAAGAATTAATGAAAATGCTAGTAAATTATATAATGGCTTCAGGCTTGAAAAATGCAATAGCACTCTTGTTTCCTAATGGTTCTTTTGAAGCCAGCTTTATGTAACATTCACATTTTATTCAACACTACATTGAGTAGAATTCCTATATTTGATTTCTGAAGATAGCAAAGGTAACATTGTAATAGTCTTGATTTCTACTTTATGGTTTGCAAACCCTTAAGAGTGCATTTCCCAACTGATATTTCTGCAGAAGACAGCAAATATTGTCCTTTTAAAACTGTCAAATGTAAAGTAAGAGGGAAAGAAGGCCTCAGGATTAAACTCAGTTAATTTTCTTGACATAAACCTGTTATTTTACAGTATATGTAGTTGAAAAAGCATTTTTTTAATCAGGTTTGTCTTTTAGGACAGAAAGGAATAAATTTCAGCCATGTGAAACATCCTATCTTGACACTGACAGTTAATTCATTATTACTTGCATATAAAGTAAACACATTAACAGCCATTCAACAGCCAGAATGTCACTGCCCTAATATGATTGCACCATTTGTGACTCCTGGGACAAGAAGGGATTTTGAACAGATACTTTTTTCAGGGTTACCATGTTTCCAGAGCACGGAGTACGTCACCCTAACACATCCTTGAAGGAGTTTAGATTGTTCTGTTTTACCTGGCAGACTACATAGGCTGAAGTTACAGTCTTGCTTTTTCCTTGCATGCTCTGAAGTTCCATGAAAATCAAATCAATGAGGATGGACCAGCACAGTACATTCAGATTCACAATTATTTTTTGCCTTTGTTTCATATATATATATATTGCTAAGCACAGAACAGTCTGTAAACTTAAGTAACTCTATAGGATGAGAAAGACAAAAATAAACTAAAATAAGGAGGTCAGAGGGTGAAAAGAAGGATTGAGATGTGCCAATAATTCAGAGAAGTCAGAAGCAACTATATTTAATTGGTGTTGTGACTGTTGAAGGAGGCCTCTTCTCTCTCTTCTTCTTCTCTTCTCTACTCTTCACTTCTCTTCTTCCTCTTCTCTTCTTCTCTTCTCTTCTCTTCTCTTCTCTTCTCTTCTCTTCTCTTCTCTTCTCTTCTCTTCTTCTTCTCTTCTCTACTCTTCACTTCTCTTCTTCCTCTTCTCTTCTCTTCTCTTCTCTTCTCTTCTCTTCTCTTCTCTTCTCTTCTCTTCTCTTCTCTTCTCTTCTCTTCTCTTCTCTTCTCTTCTCTTCTCTTCTCTTCTCTCTCCATTTTCTTTAAACTAAAAATCAACAATAAAAAGAAAGAGTGCAGCTGTTATGAGGATGTACACTGACTCAAAGCACTGTCATGTAATTATTACATATTCCATAATTAGAAAAAGACAGTTTAGGGAACAAACAATTTAGTTTCTAGAAGCAAGCGTGCTGAGTGAGTGAAATAAAATTGAGGACAGACTATTTGAAAGACCTAGACCAGTGTATGCAAATGCAGCTATTCACATAAAGAACAGAGCAATAAAGAAATAACAGCCACCCATACAAAGCTATGAGAAGCTCAAGCTAAAAGAGCCAAGAAAATGGAAAGGTCACCTGAGAAAATGGTGTGACAAAGGTGACAGTTCAGTGTGTTTTGTAGAAAGTGACAGGAAAAGCAATGGCATAGAGGGCATGGGAGCCAGAATAATTTTATTTCACTACATAACAGGGGAAAAGCAAAAAAGAGAAATTAAAAGTATAGTGAAGGAATAGGGAGAATTCCAGTAAAGATAAGATGTAATTTTTATATTAACTCATTAAAAAAATCCCTTAGCAGATATAGGTGACCACTGCTTACTGGAAACAGTCCAGCAGAGGGCCACAAAGGTAATTAATGGACTGGAACATCTTTGATGTGAGGAAAGGCTAAGAGAGCTGGGGCTATTTAGCCTGGTGAAGAGAAGGTACAGTGTACCTGATAGGAAGAAATGAAGAATAGGGGGACAGACTTCTCAGCAGCACCCACTGACAAAATGGTCACACATTAAAACATCTTGGATACATTTGTGGATACAATTAGACAGAAGGTTTGATTCTGTCACTTATATTCAGATATCCAGTGCCACTTGAAATGGTTCAGCCATGTGCTATTTCTGAAAAGTGTTGGTATTCTATAGAACCTGTGTCATATTATCAAATCCCAGGATTATGGGCCTGTAGTAGAGTCTGGCTGTAATTATAGAACTGGACCAAGTAGGTAGATAAACCCTTCCATTTTTTTTTCTTTTTAGAAACGTAAAAGAAAACTTCAAGAAAAACACCAGTCCAATGAATAACATCTTTTGATGACACAAAACATGAGCTCTAGTCTATCAGTATGTATTAGCATATTTTATTTTCTGCTGGAAAGTTTCTAGGTTGGTTTCTACAGAACATAAAATTACTCATATTTTAGCATCTTAAGAAATCTATCATACCAGTTCCTATGAAATGAATTCTCTGAAATACAGAGACAAAATTCTAATAAAAACCCTGATGGCACTGGGTGCTACAGTATGACATTCAGGTAACTTTCTATCTCTTGGGAGTGTGAGGAGGAATTTTCCTTCTGAGAGCACATAAAACTGAACCAGAGGGAAAAAAAGACAATTTTGGCAAAAGCCTATATAGTCACTGATTTACCCCTGGAACTTTCTTGTACTGCATTAATCAATTGTAGATGGAGACTGCTAGTTCTTCTTTTTAAGTGTTTAACTCTGGCGCTCTGTTACACTGGATCTTGCCATCTGCAGTGTCATGTCTACATTTCACTTTTTCCCCAAAGCCTTATGCTTGGCTTCACTCTAGGTTATCATGCTGTAGGCAGATATCAGGCTCTTTGTCTGTTAGATACATGCCATCATTTTCAACAAAACCCACTGTATTTCTCTGTCTGACATTCATAGAATTCCCATAAACAAGACATTGTTCAGTCAGGCACATCTACTAACTAAATCAATACACCCTAGAGCAACATGATCACATGTGTGTTCTCACCGAATCATTCACACCATCTCCTGGTTGTTTGGAGATAGCTTGAGCACTGTTCTGGGCATTTATCCATATTTCATGCCTCTGACTGACCTGTTGAATACTAATATTTGGAAAACTGGATGCAACGTCCAGGGAAAAAACTTCCATGTCTTCCCACCATGTTTTTAGGAAACCAGGGTAAAACAATACTATCTTTCACTTCAAATAATCAGTAGCCCCTACTGAAATATTCTAGTTGCAGGTGGTTCTCTGCTAAGCCTTGCAGTCTGCTTTCAATTCTCTTAGAAATTTCCATTCAGCTGCCTTTTCAGATGGTGAACATTTTCCCCTCAGGTTTCACTCCAACCACCAAGAAGACAGATCTAGTCTATCTAATATTGCTAGCACACTTTTTCTTGGAGCAATCATAAGAAGGTGTCCTGCAACATGAGGAGAGAGGAAAATAGCTCTGTCGTTTTTTCAACCACCATAACTGAGCACAGCAATGAAATCTCATGCTCTAGTGCCCTTTTGTCAGGACCAGTTTTATGTGTAGAAGCAGCCCTGGGACACAACCTCAGATCCAGCAACAAGTTTTTGACTACTCCTTAACAGTCACTCCTGTTTACATGGGAGTTCTTAACCTTCATAAACTGTTTTTTATGTCCTAGACTGAAAATATCCTTTCATTTCATCTTCAGTGTGAATAACCATGCCTAGTATTAGGGTTTTCCCTCTGGGGCCATCTTCATGCTAGTGTCCCTTGGAGGTAGCTGAAATTTTGAGTTTTTCCCCCACAATTTCCTGCAGGCAACTGGTACTGACTGACTTCCTCAGTAGAGAAGAATCTTTGCAGGATTTTTGGCTATAAATGGCTCCTACAGCTTTGAGTGTGAGACTCCAGAGATCTCTGTATCCACATAGCTCTCTGAAATTGTTTGCCTTTGAGCAGAGTGAGCCAAAACTATCGAGCTACAGGGGATGTATTTGTAAATGTGGAGGTTTTAACTCTGGTGCACTCTGCACATTTAGAAATTAAAGATACTGTACTTACCAGATTTTCTGGGTATGCACAAATCAGCTTGATATACATTACACACTGCCTCCTGACATGTGAAATGGGCCTAATGTGTCCAGGAAATTTGATAGAGCAGTGCAAGGGGGCATTAGTTCACTCTAGAAAGAGCTATTCATTAGTAGGTGGCAAATGCACTTCCTCAAACTTACAGCACATTTGTGCTGAGACTGTGCCAAAGAATTACACTAATTAGACTGAAAGATATTAAACATGTTCTCCATAATATTTAACATAATTTCCTACAACAGCCTGCTGAACTCTTTCTTGCTCCAGACATAGAATTTATGTGCTGGTCTCCTCTGTTCCTCATTCATTAATTTCAAGTAATGCTGTTTGTATCACATATTCTTGCAAAGCCTTTTATCTAGTCTTCTCCAAAGGAACTGTAAGGAGATTTTGAAGCTTTTGTTTATTGTAGAGTAATTTCTCAGTAATTTTTTCTTTCATTCTCTAAAAGATTAAGTGATTCAGTGACCATATTTTCCACTTGTGAAAAATGCAGCTTCTGGTAAAACAGAAGGTGATTTTCTTCATGTTAGCCTGTGAATATTTAAAGCATTTCCTTTGATCAAGAGTCTACAGTGAAAGTAACAAAGGGTGTGATGGTAACCTTTGGGGCAGCTGAAATAGCACATTATAGGGCATCACTACTGGCAGAATGTGGTCTTGTGTCCTATGACATTAATGCCATTAGATGAAAGAGTGGAATACACTTGTCTTGAGCTGTATACTTGATTTCGGTCATTCTGCCTCCAGAAATACAAAGCAGAAGCAGCAAAAAATGAAGCTAATTTGAAATCAGGAGATGAAAAATTACTTCAAACTTTGATATGGAAAAAGATTTGAACATATTAGAGCTATATTATTTACAGAAACAATTAATAGGAAGCATGATAAGAAGTTATTTGTGAAATAATAAACTATATGGAAAAGCAACAGAACCTGTCTTTCTGTATATTACAGAGGTAAGGAACATGTGCTGGTACTAGAAGAAACTTAAATTGTAAAATAAAGATAAAATTGTAAAATAAAGTTCTACATGTAATTACATGTAGAACTCAAACATTTTTAGAATCTACTGCTTCAAGAAAAAAATCATGCATGAGAAAGTAAATTTTCATATTGAAAAAACTCTTTGAATTCTGGTTCAGAATTCTTCTAGAATAAAACTTAACTAAGAATTAGTCACGCACTGTTGAAGGCTATGGAAGATTCCATCCTGAATTTGGTGTGATCAGGCTTGGACCTTCTATACCTAATAAACGTGATTGCTAGACAAAAAAGTTAGATCTGAAATAGGAACCTGATGCATTTTGAGTGAGAGAACATGACAAGGATGTTAATTTGGACTGTGGACTAGATTTTCTGCAATGAGGAATCTTTTCCACATTTATATGTCCACATTTTATTTTAAAAAGTGTATTAAGGTAAAATAAATGGATAACTTTTATATTTTTCTAATATAATTTTTAACACTGCAAGTGATTTCAGGATATACCATAACACATTCAAGGTAGGGTTAAATGTGTCAATGTCATTTTTGTCTCTCTCGTGGTGCACACCACAAAATTATCATAAGTCCACATGGTCAAGTCATTATAAAAGAGCAGATGTTATACTTGAAATTAGAAAAGACTAACAAGGCCTTATTTTAAGAAAGGTGTCCAGTTTGGTCTGCATTTAAAATGAATGAATCCTTTCCAGACACCCTGGTAGAAAAGTCATCAATACACTAAAAAACATGATGTATCTATGGAAAAATAGTTGAGTGAATTACTCATATTTAATCTGAAGATGTCAAAGCCTATAATAGATATTTTCAGACAGTTGAAAGGTTGGTTTGAAAAATGAGGGAATATTTGAATTCCAATTTAAGTTACTAATTTTTTATTGTTGTAGTTTGTATATATGTGTATATATGGTTTAAAATGTTCATTATCAGACAAGTCTCATTGTAGTAGAAATGCTCTGGCTTCCCAGTGTATGAAAATCACAAATTTCAGAACAAAACAGTAAATTATCCTATTTTTAACTAGGCAGACTAATTGTTTTCTGTGAACAAATAAGCATTTGAACTGGATAGCAAAAAATGAAAATATTATATAGAAGCATTTTAGAAATAATATTCAAAAGAAATCGAATTTCAGAACTTGTGTTTTTTAAGCTGGTGAAGTTTGCTGATATTAAAGCATATTTCCATATTGTGTTTCATATTCTGTGAATAAAAATTATTTAATGAACCCAAAATATATAGTTCTTCTTAATCAAACTGAGAAACCTTTTGCAGCATTTCCACTGGTGTGTGTTAGAATGCTGGTTGTCACTGTTTAATTATAAAATATCTTTGCTATTCTCGAACAAGGATCAGAGTCCAAAGTGTCTCATATTGTGCTGACAGAACTTGAATAGAGCTACCTGTAGAGTAGTTCTTTCTGGACATTACCCTTAAAAACTGGTAGTTCCAGTTCTGACATGATTGTTCACTCTTGAATATGGTAGTAAATATTGTTTAAAGCTACTTTAAAAATATTAAAGGATATACGTGGAATCACTATTTTCTCCACAAAGGACAATTCCACAACAATTTTGCAAGAAATACTATCAGATAGTTAATCCCAGCCTTAAATGTGTGAAAAGAAGGTAAATTACTTTGGATCATTTGACTGCTTCAGTATCTGAAGATACCCATTCAACACCTTCTCTGAGTTTATTTTCTAACTGTATAACTAATGAGGCAAAAATAGCTAAATCCATGACATTCTCACACATTGTGGGTTGGGAAGGGCTCACTCCACAGTTCTAAAAGCTGGGTATTTTGCTTAAGCAAAGCTCATAGAAGATAAATTTGTTTGAATTTAAAATAATAAATACATTGTAAATTCAGGAAATCACATTGCTGCTAAGAAAATATTCTTGGGTATCTGTTTAAGCTACAATTTTTTGAGAAATTTCTCTTTGCCAGCAGAGCCAGGATATCTGATCAACAATGTCCATGGCCCTTTGCAAATGCATTCCTTTGTGTCCTAGCTTACAACCTACTTCAAGGAAGCAAAAAGAGATAAAAATTCCATGTGATTCTGGGGATAAATTGACTGCATATCTAGGTTATTAAACTACCAGCCTTGTTAGAAGCTACTATGCATCACCCAGGTAAGGGAGAGGGCAGGGCACTGCTGCTCACAGGTCTATTGGCTACTTGTTCTGAAGAAAGAACTCAGTTAAATTTTTGTTCTTTTTCTCTCAGGCTTCCTACCACACCGCATGCCTTCCCAAGGAAAAATTCTTTAAGAGTTTCCTACCTGAGAGGGAAGTCTGATGGATTTGTCAGCCATACCCTCTACTGCTCTCAGAATGCAGGGATATATCTTCCCCAGCAATCATTCCATGAATTTACAGCTCATTCCTGAGCATGACCAGTTGATGGCAACCTCATTATATTCTGTCAAAACTTAACAGTCCAAATCTTTGACCCTCATTTTCCTACAACAGCAACATATAACAAGGACAATGTAATAAATTACATTGAAACAAAAGGAAGAAAAAAAGAAGAAAAATTATATATTGTCTGGGCCTAAGGAGGCATGGAAAATTATAGTGATGTGAACCATATGAATGAGCTTACAGCAAAGAAACTCTCTCTACCCTGCTTTTTTTCCTCAAGCTGGAATTACTATTGTCTTCCAACTTACTCTGCAGCTACAGGTACATGAATGGCTTTTACATGTCTGCATTGATCTGATTCTCTGATCCATTTGCACATTTTCTCTTCTAAATCTCACCTTAATACTTTCTTTTCTTTAGCTAGTGATTGACCTAGCCCTTAAAGTGTTTTTTGATAGTAATAAAAGAATGCTGTATAAAATGAAATTGTTTTGCACTATGCTATGGAATTATAATTTAGATCAAAAGCAGATGACTGGGTTTTCTTTTCAAATTGATTTATCTGTTGTAAACAAGATGCATATGCTGAAGAATGAATTACTTTGGGACAGTAATAAAGAAATTCATATAGTTCCAAGAAAATTCACATGCACGCCAGTAAGAGCAGAAGCTTTAGTCCTTCATGTTGCTGTGTGCTGATAAGCGCATCCACAAGCAATGAGACATTTGTTGAGGAGTCCTGCTGACTGGAGAAAAAAAGAAAAACAAAAAAAATTAGATTTTGAATTTGAATCTTCAATGCAATGTTCAAATCAAAATGCTACAATAAACTGATAAAAACATAATTGAGTTCAGGGATTTATGATCTGCTGAAACCTCCTGAAAGATTCGTATGTTATAGTAAGGACCGGTTTCCTTAAAAAGCCCCCCAAGTTTAAGCCCTGTCTAACTCCTACTGTAAGTTCTTATCAAATCATGATTCTTTTAGTCCCTTGAACATACACTTACCTATTGATAAAGCTGAGGATATCTGAATTTTTGAGGAATTCACTCTAAGGAAGCACAAGGAGAAGTTAGAAGGAGGAAAGGTCAGCATGTACGGACCATATTCATGCGTAGGTCTAGCTCTAATTGTTTCAGACCTCACTAGGTGGCACTGGCATATACAAATTGCTACAGCCTTAAAATATTAGGAAGTATTCAACTTTAGGAAGAATAATTATTATGATGTCTTGGCCACTCAGAAGTCCATATGCACGCAACACTTCAGAATGCAAGCTATGCATTTCAACAGAAATCAAGTACTCGTTTTTCATCAGATTCATCTCTACATGTAAAGTTGCTTTATGTGATCTGGGTTTGGGATCCCTATAGAAATAAAAAAATAAAAGCACCGCCGGCCGGGGGGAAGCCGGGGTGTTTGCGCTTGGGGGTCTTCCACGGGGCCCTCTCAGAGGGGTCCTCCTAAGCCTCCCTGATGACCACGAAACCCCTAACCTCCGGGTGGGGAGACGTGGGAGCTTCAGAGCCCGAGCTCTCAGGGGGAAGGAGGGCTGAGGGGGGTGGGCGTAGGTTCTTGGTTCTTTCCTCGACCACGAGCGAATCGGTGGAGAAATGGGAGCGACTCCCGGCAGAGACAAACAGAGTGTTTATTCCTCTTGAGGGGTCTCATCCCGAGAGCCTCGAACTGACCCGAACATCACCTTATATATCAAACCATTAACCAATCCACGGCAGCCAACTAGGAGGAGTTAGGGAGGGGTTAGGGGTACACAGCCAGTAGGGAAGGAGAAGGGGAGGGCATAGGGGAAAACAACCAATTCCCAACCGAGTAACGTGGAAACTTCCAGAACCTGGGGTTTGAATGATAAATCAGTTATCCAATAATACTTTCTGGGGGCATGGTCTCCTAAGCTCAAACCACTGTCTCCTCGACAGTGGGGGAAAGCTCTCCTCCTGGTGGGCTGGACCACCAGGAGATGTTTCTCTCCTGAGCTTTATCTGATCTTTCACCTAAGGAGACCATCTCTACAGATGCCTTTCAGACTGCTGACATAAAACACTGATCAGATGTTTCTTTTCCACATTAACCAGTATGCACTTTCTGTGTGAGCCCATGGAGGGTTGTATGCTGTCACGCATTGCTGTATATCATCCACTTTCTGGTCAGTCATTGTCAACAGCTCCTACATTCTCTACATCTATGTCTGTGTGAAAGATTGGGTTTGGGAGCTAGGTAACAATTTCTGTTCATCTGATTTTCTTTTCCTCTGAGTCATTTTACAGAAAGAAAATATGCATCAGGGAACAAAGACAATGCTCCTGTTCATAATTAAGTCATTCACCTGAGAAATAAGTTGCCAAAATTCAATGCTGCTTTGTTGTGCAAACTATTTGGAAGAAGGTAGAGCAAAATTAATAGGAATGAGTAAAAAAAAAGAAAAAGCAAAAAAAAGAAGCCCTGGAACTGCCTTGGGAAGAATAATCTGAAGACAAAGGAGATCTGAGGAAAAACCTCTGCTGTGCATCAAGGAGATGGAAATTTTACTTAGGAATACACACAATTTCAAAACTTATTTTTTCAGTGAGATTAATTTCCTTTCAGTATATATAATCCTTTTCTGAAAGCGTAAGAATGTGATTGTATTGGGCTTATGAGGCAAGCTGGGGATCTGGGGCAGAAGCTACAGGGGTGGCTTCTGTGAGAAGCTATTGAAAGCTTCCCCCATGTCTAACAGAGCCAGTGCCAGCTGACTCCAAGACAGACTGACTGCTGGCTGAGACCATCAGTGACAGCAATAGCACCTCTGGAATAATGTTTTTAAGAAGGGGAAAAAACCTGCTAGGAATCACAGCAGTGGAGAGAGGGGTGAGAATATGTGAGATAAACATGTATGTATCCACCTAGGTCAGTGAGGAAGAAGCAAGAGGAGTACTCCAGGTGCTGGAGCAGAGATCCTCCTGCAGCCCGTGGTGCAGACCATGGTAAGGCAGCTGTGCCCCTGCAGCCCATGAAGGTCCATGATGGATCAGATGATCCACCTGCAGTCCCTGAAGGACCCTGTGCTGGAGCAGGTGGAGGGATGCTTGAAGGAGGCTGTGATTCCATGAAAAGACTGAGATGGAGCAGGTTCCTAGCAGGACACATGGAGAGTGGAGACTGTACTGGAGGAGTCTGTTCCTGAAGGACTGCAACCCATGGACAGAACCCACACCAGATCACTTAATGAACAAATGCAGACTATCACAAGGACCTGTGCTGGAGAAGTTCATGGAGGACTGTCTCCCATGGGATAAATCCCATGGTGGACCAAGGAAAGAATTTGAGGATTTCTTCCAGAAAGGAGGAAGGAGTGGCAGGGACAATATGTGATGAACGGTTTGCAGACCCCATTCCCTGTTTCCCTGTGCTGCTGGGAGGGAGAAGGCAGATAAAATGGTGAGTAATGTCAAGGCCAAGAAGAAGGGAGGTGTGGGTGGAAGGTCTTTTTCAAGATTCACTTTGATTTCTCATTACTCTGATTGATTGGTAATAAATTATTAATTTCCACAGGTGAAATCTGTTTTGCCCATAGCAGTTGTTCTGAGTGATCTGTCCCTCTCCTTATCTAGATTGGTAAGCCTTTTTTTTATGTTTAGTCTCCTCTGTCCAGCTGAGAAGGGGAGCAACAGATCAGCTGTGGGGGCACGTGGAAATCATTTAATAATGTTGCAGTATTTCATGTGCTTTCTCCATTTGTGTTTGAAACAGAAATGATTTGCTGAATTTAACCTCAATTCATAAGTAATATCACACTTAAGGAACTACAGTCCATGCGGGCTCTGACTAAGGTATATAGTGCTCCCAGGGAATGGATAAAGTGGCTGAAGTGCACCAAACTTCCCCTTCTGGGGTGTGAGCAATATTTTTTGAGTCATAAAAAGCCAGATACAGGTCAGAGCTATCTCTCTTATGAATTTGATCAAGGCATAATTGGAAAACCCTGGTGTCAGTTGAGTAATTCTGCAGGGGAAGGTGGAAATATCCTAAAAGAGACCGGTAAAATAGAGCATCATCAATCTCAACAATCAGTAAATCTGATATTTTGAAATAATTTCATTGACACTAGTATCTATGCCAACACAAATTAGTCCCATGTTGTTCAGATTAACCTGTGTTCTCCTAGACATCGTCATATTCTTATGCTTACCATGTCTTAAATGTTTTTCTTTCTACGGTCTGATCACTGAGGTCATTAATTTCAGCTTTATCTACAGACTTTAAACTATTAGAAAACACTTGAAGCAGGTTGACTAATAGACTTCAGGTGACATTATGACTACTATTAATAATGAAAATAATTTTTTTCAGTGTACAGCCTGAAGAACTATCCTCTCATAACAGAAGGACAGCAAAAATCTTTAATACCAAATGTAAAAATGAATAGGATTTGAACATTAAAATTATTCTCAAAAGAAGCTAAAAGATGTCTCTACTTTTGCACTGGAAACAGGGATGATAGTTATGACACAGCAGGCCAAATCACCACAGAAATCAACCAAGCCTTTTTTTTTTGCATCCTGCATTTGTCATTGAACATTCTATAATCCTACTGCAGTCTCTGTGTCTTAAGTAATAAAAGATAAAATCCACTATTATGTTTTCCAAGTAGTTTCCCATTTCCTGCTGATACCAGAAACAAAAATACCACAATCCTTCTTTGTCCAGAACATCATAGGTTTGACCTGTAATGATAAAGCTCATGTTGCTGAAATTCAATCTGCTTGTGTTTTATAGATTGAAAGTTTGGAAGATTTATTTAAATGCATTCAAGTACAACCCTTCCCTTTCATTTGAATCACTGTAAGATTAATGTTTGACACAGAGGAATATACTTTCAGGAAAATCAATCTATTCTTTTATATGGTAGGTTTTAAACAAACAGTTTTATTCTTAATGGAGTACATGGTTGTAATTTCATGTGCTTAAATATTTTCTGCTGGTGGCACTTTTGGAAAGCATGAACCTAACAACTCCTGCAACTGAGCAAAACTCAAACAAGCAAAAAAAAAAAAACCCCGAAACACCATCAAAAAACCCTATTCATAAAAAACCCCTCCAAAATCCCACTACCACCATCAAAAACACACACAAATCTAAACAAAAAAATAAGAACCCCCTTCCGAAAACCCCACAACCTTAAAAGCACCAAACCCAGACCACAGAAAGTATGCAAGAACTGAAATTTTTGGAATAGTGTCAGAGACAATAACACTTGGTTATATCAGGTAAGATTGAAGGAAAAATAGTTCAATGAAAAAGATTCTTTAAAATATGGGGTCAGAGAGAAAGGATAATATAATAAAGGAGATAGACATGTATGAACACACTAAAGAAATATAAGTCAATGCAGGACATACCAAATATACAAGGGCTCAATGAGAATTCCAAGTTAACATCATATACCATAGGTGTCTGAGATATAGCAAAATAAGGAATTTATGTCCTAAATATCCTACCCCTTAGTGAAAGCTCTATCCATCTTATGTCTTAGTAGAATCCATGGACAGTAAATTAGTTAATAAAGGCTGTGACACATGCTTTGCACATATACACATGAGTAAAGAAGTAAACACACATATACAGGACTTTGCTGTCCATCTTTCTAGATATACACATATCTGTTTGAGTTCCATGCTGTGGCAGAAATGCCTTAATATAGAGTACAAGTAATGTTGAAAATGGGTGGACAAACGAGCAGGAAGTGTGCATGTGGGGGAAGAGGTGGCAACGCTCTCCAAGAGCATGTTTTCACGATTTCCAGACATTCTTCTATCTCAAATCTGCATTCATATCACTGACCTTTCTCCTGAAAAGGTGGGTCCTTGCTGTTCTCTTTTGCAAAACCACATTATCAGCTCTGGGTGAGATGGCATGGCAAACAGGACAAAGGATTAGATTGTTACATTTTCAATTAGAATTTTGGCAGCTGTTCAAAACAGAATAAATTGCAAAAGTTACACAAACACTGGAGCTATGGAGATCAAAGTAGTGAAATATGAAGAAATGAACTCATCATAAATTGTATGTGTTTATCTAGTCCTGGAATTCTCATTAATTCAGATTCCAGCCACTGTCAAAGATAATATAACAGATTCAACGTATCATTAACGTGTTTTAAGGTAACTATTTTAATACAACAACAATAAGACCCCAACAATAGTTATGAATGGAAGAAAAAATTAGATTAAAACAAAAACGAAAAGAAAATCAGAATGGCTGTAATTCACATACAAATAGGTTTTTGGTTGCCTTAATGTTCTTATGCAGTACTTGAGATCTCAAAATCCTCTTTAAAACCAAATTCACGGTTTCACTGGTTCCTTTGACTGGGCACTCTGGGTCTGCCTATCTTAGAGGCAGCAAGCTCACAGCTCCCACATGTGTTGGAATTCATCTCAAATGAGATGAGGGGAAACATAAATGTGTGCCAGCCCTAGCTCATTTTGTATGTTAGTTTAACTAAGAAACTCATTCATATATACTAGAAGAATATTCTTCAATAGTAATTTGAATTAAATATAAAAACTGAAGAGGGTCTTCACTGCAAATAAAAAAAGTGTTGTCAGGTTCCTTAAATAGCTGTGAGAAAAAAAAAAAAGTTGTTTTGTAAGGCATTAGAGCGTTGGGTTTTTCATAAATTTCTGTGTTGAGCCAGTAGAATAGTGTCTTTGCTTCAATGGCATGGAAAACAAGAGGTTTTCATTTCTCCTCATTTTTGTGCCCTGAGACATCACAGAATCATTGCAGAAAAGACCTCTGAGATCATTGAGTCCAACCTATGACCAAACACCACCAAATCAACTATACCATGGCACTGAGTGCTGTGTCCATCTTTCCCTAAACACTTCCAGGGACAGTGACCCCACCACCTCCCTGGGCATCCCACTCCAACACTTAACAACTCTTTCTGTGAAGAATTCCCTCCCAATGTCCAAACTAAACCTCTCCTGGTGCAATTTAAGACTAGGTCCTCTCATCCTGTTGCTGTTTGCCTGGGAGAAGAGGCTGACCCTCACCTGGCTACACCCTCCTTTCAGGTAAGGATAGAGTGATAAGGTCACCCTGAGACTCCTCAATTCCTGCAGCTACCAGAAAGAATGCATAAAATACATGATGGGATATTTGAGTTTTCAGTTTTAGTAACTCTTCTTCATGTCTGTGCTTACAAATCATTCATTTTGAATTTCTCTTTCCATTTCTTCCTACAGCCTTTCCCTTCTGTGCAATGTAAGTATCACCTAACTCACGGTTCAATCTTGCAATGTGAAAGGGAAGACAGAAAAAGTCATCTGTTCATCTCGCAGCTCTGTATTTGGTTTATATTCGATGTGAACAGAACTGGAGAAGAGATGCTATTTTTGATTGCATTACTAACGTCACTTCCTGCCTGGCACATATTCTTCTATGGTGATCCATGAATGGTGACATATTTTTTCACATAGATGCAACTCATAATACAAGAGGAATTTTTCTGCTGTTGCAATTATGCTATTTCTAGAAAAGATTCTTGCTAACTTAAGCATTCCCTACAAAACTATTACAGAAAAGGTGATTTTAAAAATATCTTGAATTCATATATGTAAATATCCCAATCTTAGCTATGTATCTATTTCTCTGTTAAAGTTTTAACAATCTTGTTAGCATACCTTCAATAAATCAGGACTGTATTGCTTTCTGTTTGTGGAAAATTGCTTATGTCATTAAGAGGAAAAGAGTAATCAAATAAATTGAAAAATATTAAGGAAAGTGCAGAATTAAAATTTATATATGGTCTAATTCTATAGCTCTTGGCTAACATCACTTCATTGCTCTCATGTTAGGAATGCAGTGAAATGCAGTCAGACATGACTGGATAAAAATTTGTAGAGGCCTATATTTAATGGTTATCAAATTTTAACAGAAGGTTTTCTAAAAATCTATTTAAAGATGTCACACCCTGAAGCTAGGGATTACAGATAAGCTGCTGTCTGTGAGACTATATTTGATACATTAAAGAGTATGAATATGAATCCAAGAAAAATCTCAAAGGAAATTCCAATCTTTGGGATTAACTGTGCATTTTTTAAATGCATGCTGTTTGAATTTCCAATTATATTTTCATGACAAACCACATTTTCTATGTATTAGCTTATACAATAGAGTTGATCAATAGATTTATTTCAGATGCTGCTTTAGTTTACAATGATTATAGAATTATGGACAGAAACTGTGTCATACTCTGGAACTGAAATTTATGGATTTGCTTATCTTTTATGAAAATATGACAAAGCAGATTCTGGAGGAGGAAGATATTCAATATATGAAGCAGTGTAATTTTTAAAATAGAAGACTGTTAGGCATTTTTTTGCTTTTTTTTAATCATTCATATTTGTGTTTTCATTTGCAGATCTCAGTGAGTATAACAAGTTGGGTATATAGATCTCTAGAGAACATAGATCTCTAGAGAACATTTGTAATAAATTTCTTATGTGAACTTTTTAAGAAAACTCAGCAGTCATATTCAAGACCACTCTTGCATATCTCTTGCAGGAGCCAAGGTTTCAGGGTGTCTGGCATTTTTCTTCCTTTTTGATTATAAGCTTAATTTCAAGTGGAATTCCAACTCTGAATTCCTCTTACAACAGTACAAAAGGAATAAAAGTGACAAAGCAGGACTTAGCAGGTTTGCAGAGCCAAAGGTATTGAAACTTCAGTGTTAATTTAAAATGAAAGGTGGCATCAAAAGCAGTGAATTAGTGCATGTCACTACTTAGAAGTTTACCATTTGATTTATTTCACACTCCCAAGACAAATGAAGCTTCATTTCAGAGCTACTGCAACATATTTTGGTATTTCTGCTATTACCAGCTCTCTGAAGAAATAAATCTCCTAAATCAGCACATGGCT
Source organism: Drymodes brunneopygia (assembly GCA_013400955.1). Classification (NCBI taxonomy): domain Eukaryota; kingdom Metazoa; phylum Chordata; class Aves; order Passeriformes; family Petroicidae; genus Drymodes; species Drymodes brunneopygia. Next base: position 198,073 of record VZTZ01030514.1, read on the forward strand.
ATCCAACCATTACATGTAGAATGTTTTTAAAACTTAGAAGTCATCACTTGTTTGAAAGAAGAGTCTCCATTATAAAATAGATCTGCTGCTTCTTCAGCATTTCAGTATAATGAAGTTTCAATGTACATTTAAGTTTGTGTCTTCTCAAGCAATAAAAGTCAAACTAAGTCTTTTTTGTTCCTTAAAGTAAATGTTCTGTCTTCCTCGAGTTCCTTCTCCACCTTCCTTTATATCACATTCTAAATTATTGCCATTCAAGGGATCAATCAAAATCAGCATGTTGGAAGGGATTATTTTTATAGAGTTAATTTTCAGATATGTGCGAGAGACTGAAATTGTAAGGGTTAATGACTCAAGCAATTAGTCTTCTGCAAAAGCATTCAGTATTTTGCTGAGGCCAGGTTTGCACCACCCCCAGCTGAGGGAGAGGAGGAGAGTTTTTGGGTGTGTAGTGGCACAAGCTCTGATCTGCATAAAAACAGCCCAGGTGCAGACAGGGTGCACATCCACCACTGCAGGATGACAAACCCACCTTTGTTTAGATAAACTGGTAGTGCCCTGCAATATTGTGTCCCTGAGAAACAGGGACTGACAGCATTTGAACCAGGTAAGGGAAAAGGCTGGTAAGAAGCAGGTGGGATAATGTTTTTTTTTATTGTGCCAATGTCCTCCCTCCCGATCCCACAGAAGTATCACACATTCACATGAAAGACTGAAGGTCATCCTATTCTTTCTTCTGACAAGACAAAACTGGCTCAACTGTTCAAATCTAAGAGGCAGGTGTCATGTCTTAAAAGGGGTCACAAACCATCAAATAGTCCCAAAGCACGCCCAGACTCTGGGGCCATCCACAAGAGGAATGTGCATGATCTACAGTGTTACATCAGGCATTATAAAACTCCCCCAAGAGGGAAGGTACCTTGGTATTTCCACCTGAACCTGAGTGCATACTAACCCATTGAAATTTGTGTTTTGTGGGGCTCCCCCATCCCTGATGGATCACGACTGTGACCACCACATCAACCAATGAACATCTAAATTGCAACAATCAAGTCTCGTTGCTAGATCCAGGACATCAATCAAGTCTCATTGCTAGATCCAGGGGTGGTGGTATTGTTCCACTGTCTAATCTTATCCTTTCTTACTCTTTCTTTCTTTTCCTCACATATTTTCTTAAGTGATATTTTTAAACCTTTATATTTCTATTTAAAATAACCAAAACAACCACACACTTCCTTTCAAATATATATATATATTTATTTTATTTTTTTTCTAAGCACCACTCATTCTGTGTTGTTTCACTCTAACCTGTCCCAAGGGATCCATTAAGCAAGCATTAGTTACCCCGCCTCCAGGGTGGGTCATAACAATGTGTCAAAGAGCTTCTAGTGTTCACCTGGCCTGTGATCATTACCTTCCATTAGCAAAGCCACCCATGAGACTGCTCTCTCTAGTTCTTCAGGAAAAGAGTACTTTGAGGAGAAGAGTGAAATGTGGGTCTAGACAACTTCAGTAAAACATAAGACTCATTAAAATTTTCCTAAAATATCCATCAGTATAGTTAAAAGCTGCCTTTGTACCAATACTACATTGTACCACTACTATCTTTATACCATTATAAGCATTAAATTTATATCATAATTTGTGGCAACATAAATTGAAAGGTTTTTTTAAAAGTCCTTTTTTAAATTAACTGCTGTAATGGCTTAATAATTCCTATGTAGCCATGTTTCTATCAGCAGCTCTGGAAAAGAGGAATCTGTCCATGCAATCACTTCGCAGGTTTTCCTCTCTTCTCTTTGCCAGTCCTTGTGTCTCTGAAACATGAAATGATATATATCATTTTAGTTGGAAGTGAAAACATCAGGAAAAAACTCCACATGAAAGTATTTCAATAATTTCAAATCACTGTATCATAATTTGGACCAGATTTGTTCCTCTTTTTAGATCCAGGACATCACTAAAAGGCAGACTATCACATGTAATCAAATTAAAATTGATCCAGACATTTGAGTTCGCTTTGTCAGTACAGGCTTTACCTCTTCCTCCCTGGCAGGCTGTGGAGCCACATATGGCTGGAATGATCAGAGTTTATGATGAAGCCAGATAAATATTCACCTCCATGCAAAACAGCTCTGCCACCACGAGCTCAGGCTGCATCCAATGCCAACTTGACAATACTACTGTACCCATTCTAGTGCTACAACCAAAACTTTCTTACCCAAAAGTTGTTAAGTTACTTGAAAATCAGGACATTCCATCTATTGGACCTTGTCTCCTTAACAGTTCCAACATGCTTTCATAAATGGAGGAATAAAATTAATTTACTGTCACAATTAAAACACATATAAATTGTAAGTGGAGCACATAAAACTCAGTTTGAGGTATCACTTAATGCATACTACAGCTGGTGATAACAGACATTTGTTGTTCTCCACAACAGAGGAAGCAGAAATAGTATTGAATTATAGCTTTTTAAAACTCAGCAGAAACTGCTTAGCATCCACCAGTAAAATTTCCAACAGATTTTGTCTGCAAACAGCCTCCTCAGACCTACCCTAGCACTCAATAAAACAGCAACACATATAGAATCATAGAATGGTTTGGGTTGGAAGGGACCTTAATGATCATCTGGTTCCAACCTCCTGCCATGGGCAGGGACATCTTCCACCAAACCAGGTTGTTCAGAGCTCCATCCAGGCTGGTCTGGAACATCACCAGAGATGGGGCACCCACAGCTTCTCTGGGCAGCCTGTTCCTGCCTCAACACTTTCACAGTAAAGAATTTCCTCCTAATGTCTAATCTAGGCCTACTCTCTTCTAACATGAATCCATTCCCCCTCATTGTGTCATTACATGCTCTTGTAAACAGTCCCTCTCTGTTTTTTCCATAGGCTCCCTTCAGTTGCTGGAAGGCCACAATTAGGTCACCCCAAAGCCTTCTCTTTTCTGGGATGAGCAAGCCTGATTCTCTCAGCCTTTCTCATTTGAGGGGTGTTCCATCCCTTTAGTCATCTTGATGGCTTCCTCTGGATTCACTCCAGCAGGTCCATGGTTTTCTTGGGCTGGGAACACTAGAGCTGGATGCAGTGCTGCAGGTGGGATCTCATAAGAAAGGAGTAGAGGGGAAAAATCCTCATCTCCCTCCCTCCACACCTGCTGCCCATGCTGCTTTTGATGCAGCCCAGGATATGTTTGGCTTTCTGGGCTGCGAGTGCACATTGCCAGATCATGCCCAGCTTTTCACCCAGCAGCACCCCCAAGTCCTCCTCATCATGGCTGCTCTCCATCTGTTCATCCCCCAGCCCGGATTGAAGCCTGAGGTTTGTGCCAACGCGGGTGCAGTGCCTTGCACTTGGTTTTATTAAAACTCATGAGGTTTCCATGGGCCACTTATTGGGCCTGTCCAGGTCCCTCTGGATGGGATCGTGTCCTTCAGGTGCATATGCAATATAGTGACTCCACAAAATATTTGCAATAAAAAACTGGGACTAGGAAGCACTTACATTTACATAAGATGGAGATTAAAGGCTGTAGCAGCAGAAAAACAGCCCAATGAACTAGAAAGAAAGCAAGGGACTTGCCAAACAAGAAGTAGGGGACTGGAGGATTTGTTGGGCAAGGAGACAGGATGTCTACATGGGTGGGGGGAACATTGGAGAGATTGAGACAGTGGAAAGGGATCTCTCAGTATTCAATTTTTAAGGATTAATCAAAGGTTGTAAAAAGTTGGACGAAAGCTTTTTACATTTTTCCCAAGGTCCTTATTATTTGAAACTGCACTCATTTCTTAGCTTCTAGTTCCCCCAAGTTAATGTGCCAAGTTTCTGTCCCTGGAGAGAATCTATTTTCTATCTGAAGCAATATATGTTCTTTGGCTACAAGAATTGCTTTAGAGGATCTGGCTTTCCACAACTTAAAGACCTTCCAAAAGGCTGGGATATATACCAAAACATAGTTCTAGGAAGTATTATCATATTCATCTACTTACCATTATCAGATTTATCTTTTACCTTATTTTAGCCAAGACAGTTGAAGTCTGGTACAATGCCAAAACATCTTGGTAATCCACAACTCCAACATGGATGCTTTGGCAGAGCATGTGTGGGACAAGTGCTTGGGCCAGTCTTAATCATAATCAATAATAAAGTTTTTAATGTCTTTCACTATGTTTTCCCACAGGCAAGGTTTCAATATTGTGCACAAATCAGTCTGAGGACTGGCACCCGGCTGCTTGCAGCTGCCTGCTTGAAGCTGATGCACCATTTTCACATCAAAAGCAATATTGCTTATTGTTATTCTCTGTCCTGAATTAAAACAAAACAGAATATAACAAAACAGAACATTAAACAAACAAACAAGAAAACCCCAAGTACTCAAGGATATGTTTGCTCTTCAGGTACAATGGATTAGATTATAGATATATCTATACAGCCTATACATAATGATGGGTGTTAATACTACAGTGTATGAAGTACAGTCTCTAAAATTAACTGAAAGGCAAAATCTATCTTCTTATCTCGATTTTCCAGTACACTGGACATTTTCCAGTTCTTAGAGTTAACTTCCAAGAAGAGATTATAATCAGTTTATGCCAAAGGGGTGTATGTTCTCTCCGAGGAGGTGCTGCAGGAGGCATAAAGCAGTTTAAGCTGCAGTAGGCTAAACCCAACCACTCTGTAAATAAGGAGCAAAACCTCATTCCTGCAATGGAAGTAAAGCAGTGCTGGATTATGAAGTTTGTTTTTTCAGAGAAAAAAGGGAGTTTGTTTGAAAAAACTGCAAAATAGGCACACAGAAGTTTTTGGATCAGACAAATGCTGCACATGTCCAGAAATTATTTTTTTTCCTCTCATCTGTCTGCAAGAGAAATATTTAAAATCAAGTTAATTTCCACAGAGTCATACAGATGAATGATAAACAGGAGACCTCTTAGGACATGCAGAGTTAGAGAAGGCATTTTCATTTTGATAACATTAATTTTGTCCTACAGGCTCATGGTAAGGTCCCTCCATCTGCCAAGATCTCTGAGATGTACTCTAAATTAATTTTGAGCAGATTTTCCATCTCACTGAAGATAAGCATTAAAGGAATGTCATTAAGATTGTAAAATCAATTATGCAAAAGGCAGAAAATGCCAAAATCTTAAACTGCATATCTAGAAGTATCTGTAATAGAGAACAACCTTAATCTAGTCCACTGTGCAATGCTAAATTTCCACCAGCCTTGATAAGGACAATAAAAGATTTGTATCTTTAGGAAACAGAGAACTGAGTACAGTATCTGACACCAGGATTTATTATTCATATACCAATCTGTAAAAAGCAAAATAGATTTTTGCTTTTTATCACAGACTATATTGATATCACAGACTATTGACAGGTTTGCTAAAGAGGGTTTAAGGATTAATCTTTTCTTCTTTCCCCACAGTTTTCGCTACACAACACCTCAAAATCATTCCCTGTTTTCTTTCATTGACATATTTTTGCTTTAAATTAGGGAGTTAGAATATTGATTTCTTTCTTTCGCACTGATTAAAAAAAAAAAAAGAAACCAGTTAAGAGAAAAGGAAATACTCTGTTCAGATTTTTCAGCTGGTTACTAAATTAAATTTAAAACTTTGCTTATGCCTGCTGTCATGTTGACTGGGGAGAGTTCCAAGATTATTTAATATATAAATATCTTCTCTCTTCACCTAATATTTCTAATTTATTTCAGGATTATATATGTTTAAAAAGTTAATTCAAGTTTCTTTTTGCTGATCAGAACAGGTTCTGTTAAGTTTTATATATTTTTAAAAACAAGCAAATGATTAGAACATGTAACAAGATAAAAACTAGCTGAGTCATCTCCTGAGAAACTACAATGCAGGTGTATATACAGCATTGGCATATACATTAAGACCTTTGGTTAAGTGGGTATATGTTAAGTTCTCTGACCAGTTAATTTATTAATAGGCTTTCCTTGGGTAATTCTTAACTTTTCTAATACTGCTCAGTTAGGTAGGAGCTATTCAGTACCTTTCTTATTTTGGTAAATGGTAAATTAAGGTACAGAGATTAATACAACTGTATCCAAAAGTGTGTGCAGCTACACTGGGATTGTTGACATATGAATCTTCAATAAAATTAAACTTTCGTATTGACCCCCATCAATTTCCTTCAATGATTTTTCTGTTATGGTATTCAGTGTTAAGTCATAATGTATTTTCTCCTTATTTTCATGTGGAAGATCAGAAATACCCAGTTAGCCAGAGACAGTGGTATATGAGATCAACCTGGATGAATTCTGTTCTCTTTTCATGGATACTAGAAAAAGTACAAAGCAGCTAATTACACCTCTAAATTTGTATAATTCAAAATATCTACAAAATATCTATATTCACTATGAAAAAAACAGTCCTCAATGTTATTATCAAAAAGTTTGTATCCTTTTTAAAGGAAAAAAGTCATATGGGACCTCATATGTATGAAAGGTACTTTGATAACTGTTGTGTCTTCCAGTCCCTGGTATGGGTTTCTGTTTGTTTTGTTCTGTTTTGTTTTATTTTTCAAAAAGATTGGTTGTATTAACCAATTTTGCATTCTGTTTACACTTTAAGACAGAGCAGGGTTGATTAGAGCATATCTGCCTGGAATTTCACACCAATAATTAAAGTGAGTCAAATTCAAGATGATACGTGCCGTGTTTAGCAGAGATTCTGTGCAAAGTGGTGATGTTCTGTTAAATCAACAACCACACAACTGATTGAGACCTACAAAGGCAGGGTGAGGCTTTGGGGGCGACAGAATTAGATACCCAGTGCTCTTAAGAGGAAGTGAGGAATTAGAGCTCTGTGACTTTTACATCTTCTACTGCACAGGAATGGACTGGGTCCATTTCATGTTTAATATTCTGTAAATCTGATCCATGAGGCTAAAAGTGAACAATCAGCTACAGAAAAACCATGGAAATTTGTATCTTGGACAGCAAAGATTAACTAGATATAGTTTCATAAGAATTGACTGAGATATTTATTTGACACTGATTTGAAAAATCTGCAGTCATTTGACTGTATCAATTATGCATTCTCTCTCCCTGAGAAGAGCAAAGAAAAATATTCTAGTCACAATTTGTGTGACTGGTGCAACACTCAGACAAGGTCAGAATAGCATGGATTGCATCTTGTACAATTTGATAATTAGAGCTGTTTTGGGGGAGGTGAGAAGCCTGACTTGAACCTGACTCAAGCAGAGTAGAAGTTCAGATCTCACATTATTCGACATTATCCTAAATAGAAGGCCGTGTTTCAGGGCTCTTTTCTCTGGCTTTTAGCACTCTGCTCATACTGACACAAAATATATCTAACTTTTGAAATCTCAGAATATTTTCAAATTCTAAATTCAAAACTAAATTCAAAAACTGAATTCTTTTTCACATCTTTTAAAATAAGCCCTTACTTTAATCTCCTTTCAGATTACAATTTACAAAATATGGAGTGAATACCAGAAACCTAAATTTTAATGTGGACTCAGTTTAAAATGAATCTATTTTGTAGTATCCCATCCATCAATATCAATGTTCATCACATTAGTAACTAATGATGTGGCAGTAGTGCAGCACTAGCTAGAACATTGTGTTACATTCTAGAACTGATTTATCAGAAAGACGGGCATATTGAAGTGAGTTTGGAGAACAGCAACCAAAATCATTATGGAGAAAAAAGGAGTGACCAGAAAAGCCTAAAATTTTAGACAGCAGTCATCAAAATATTGACATTTACAAACTTCAGATAATTAGCCACATCTTTGGTATCACATAATTCTTATTGTGACCACACTAGTTCAGTGCATAGCAAATGATAGCATTTTGCACATAACCGATATGCAAAAAGAAGTAGCAAAGGGGTGAAAACATTTAGTGAAATATTAACTTTCCCTGATGTAAATATGATTTTTTTGTCTTCCTTTGGCTTATTATTTTTTTACCTATCTGCCTGAGTTCCTGACTTTCTCTCATTTCTTTACTCTTTGTACCTAAGCACTTTCATGGAAACTGAAATGTAAAATTAATTCATTTCCATTGTAGCACTTGCTAATGCTGATTTCCTGAGATCTGTCTGGTGAAGTACAGTCTTTGCCACAGGAAAGAAAGTTAAGGCTGGAAGAAAATTCTAGTCAAATCCCGTATTTTAAGAGAGGGGTAACTTGTCAAGAGCTGTTCTTAAAATTTTCTACTGCTAGGGATCCCACATCCTTCTCAGCCAGTCCTTCAGCTCAGCAGTAAGATATCCAAAATATTATCTTTAACTTTAGGAACTTTAACTCAATGTTTCAATTGACTCTCAGTATATTTTAAGTTTAATTTCTCTCGAGTTCTATTTATAAACATAGATAACACAATACTGATTTTTTTATTTTAAGATCTTTTTTCCAAAGCTGTATGCTCTTAAAAACCAGGAAAGCCATTTAATATACTGGCTAGAGAGAGTAAGAACTAATAACTGATGGATTTAATTTTTATTTAGTATGTCCTTCTTAGCCAACCACTTTCAAATTTTATGGCTTTTTGGCTTGTTCTAGTTTAAACATATACTCAGTTTCATCATGTTTATGAATCCACAGAAATACTGGCAAGTCAATCTTTCTTTTAGCTGCAAGTCTGTTTTAGCCTCTGTCTGATTATCATTGTGTTGCTGGGCACTTGAAGAAACTCTTACAACTTACTGGAGAATAGCATGTGTTTTTTGCTGTCTTGTATTTGGTATTTATATTTTAGTACAAATGTCTGGCTAAAACTGGTTGTGAAGAAAGGTTAGCTAAATAGCTAATTAAAATGTTCTGTGATGTCTGGTCTTGCTTATCAGTTTCTTAATAACAAAAAAAGGCCAAAATGAGATGTCACAAAAATTGTACAGAAAGAGTGGACAGCTCAAATTTGGGCACTAGAAAAAATTTTAAAATGGAAGTTATGGGAAAACATCAATGTTTAACATGTTGAACTGGAGAAAACCTGTGTGTCCTTCAATTTTGGAGAGCAATACAACTGAGAAATTCTCTGTAGGCTTATTTAGATATTCTACATCTAGAACTATGAGCCAAGCATGATGTGGTACAAAAATAAGCCTGCATAGAGCCTAAACAATGACTCTGAGAACCTTGACTGTGACCATTTCGATCTGTAAATGCCACAAGAATGTGATCTTTCTTCAAAATTTCCTAGAGGTGGGCAAACTGTTATCAGGAGTAGAGTAGAACACTTGAGATCATTATTCTGAGCACAAGAAATGATGTTTCAGTGAAAATCTAATTTTTAATTTACTTAGAATAAATAAAAACTGATAATTAAAACCTAGAAAACGGAACTGCTGATGTTGATTGTAAGTTATTACTTCCTGGCGCATGCAAGAAGGGAAAAAAAGATTTTTATGTAAAAAAACATAGACATTATACTAACAAACATACTGTTCATTGTCAAAAAAAAGTTTTACAGGAAACACCCACTGATGGAAAAATTGTGTTGAATTTTTTTTTGTGAAATATAAGACTTGAAAAAGAAATATTTCACCTTGCTGGAGAAAGTATAGAATATAAATTTGCACATTTTTTTCAAGATTTGAAGTCTGTTTGTGCTAGAAATGGTAAGTGGGTGAGATGCAGAAAAGTCTCAGAGCTTTTTGAAAGAATTGGCCCCCAGGATGGCCTGAAGGTTGCTGAACTGGAAGCTAACAGGTAAAACAGATGCCAACTGTGAGGGAGGCAAAAACAGTACAGATGTCCTGATTTAAAACAGCAACAAGCTGATGGACTATCTCTGTCAGACTCTTGATATTTCTTTCCCCTTCATATCTCTAGAATGCCAATTTTGTTGCAGTTTCATTGCTTTAGAGGCAAAAAAAAAAAAAAGTATATATCCTTTTATGTATCCTTTATATATTTTGCATATGTGTATGTTTTTATGAGCTATCCCTTCCCAAACATTTTTTCTGCTGGGTACTGATACTCTGTGTGTGCTTACGTAGATAAATCACTTATTTGTCTTAGACAAAATAAACAGAACAGAATGGTACAAGACAGAAACGATTTCTCATTGCAGTTATCATATATCCATATATGTACAACTGCATTATTTCTATGACAGCAGGATGACTAATTTTTCAATGAGATATTAGTTGGAGAATCCTTCCAGTGAAAAAATGTACCTTAGAAATCCTCCACATGTATCATAAATCCTGAAATGGGTAAAAAAACCAAAGATACAGGCTGCTACAGTTAAATGGTGAATCAAAGGAGAAACAAGAAGAGTAATAACATGAAAAAGTATATATCAAAGAAAACTCAGTAGGAGATGTTGAAGTGCAAAATTGCACCACCTAGGAACCTATCTGAATCCAGATTTGCACCTTATAGTACAAGTAGTGAAATTACCAATTTCTTTTATGAGAGACAAACTAATTATTTCAATGGAAATGGAAATCAGGGGATATAACATTTACAGTAACACTAGAAAAGGTTTCAAGTATGAAATTATGAACTCTTACAGTTATTATTTCCCACTGGATACTTCAATGAATTGAAGGGAAGGAGAAGAATTTTATATCTCTGACTTTAATTTTAACAAAAGGCAACTTGCACATCTGTCTCTTATCAATAAGGGACATGACACAGATGAGGTCCTCAAGAATTTCCTTTCCATGCAATTTGACAAAAGACTAAATCTGTTTCCCTTTGTTATATTTTAGCTCTATGAATTCTCAATGATAATTATTATAGTTGAATCTTACTTTTAATTAAATATTTTTGCCACTTATATTGCCAGCAGATACTATATCTACAAAACATGGGGTAGATTATTAGTTTCATGTATAAATTATGCAGAAAATAAAGGATGATATTAAAATTGTATGAAACCAGAGATAGCATATAAAAATATGTTAAGGATATTTTGTTTACCACTATACACTATCCTAAATGACTACATCTAAAGCCAGTTGTAAAGCTAAAAAAAAAGCATATCAGCTGTTCCTATCTGATCAACAGAAATGAATTCATCTTCCATTCAGAAGTTAAGTTTAAAAAGAATCAGTAAATCTAACTGTGATTTAACATCAGGAAGAAAATTAGGAGTCCTATTGAAGAAAAATCTATCTCAGAATAATAATAGAAAGGAAAAATATGACAAATACAAATGTCACTGCAACTGACAGAGATGGGTTATGCGTAGAGTCATAAATATTTCACATTTAGTTCTAGGAATCAATTTAAACTATTTAGATCCTAAATTTTGTATCAATGTGTGATGTCAGTTAATCCCATATTTTTGTATTTTCTGTTAGAGTACTAACAAAATATTTTAACTTGAAAGTTTATAATGAAAAATTTCTGTGAAGAATTGCATCCCACACCAGAAAGATATGAAAAATCCCTATTATTCAGAAATGTTCCTGATACTTTATATTTTATCATGACAACTTACCTTGACTGGAGATAAAGAGTAAAATATCAGGAAAGCTTAAAAAACCTTTCAATACTCCTTCACTGATGTTCCCTATGTCTCATCAGATTCTTTTGGGAAAGTATAAGTGAATCTGGGAATCATATTCTCAGAAAACTGCCTTTGCAGTATGCAGGGTTATTTGAAATCAGGCCTATATCCATATAGAGCATAATTTTCCTACTTGCCTTTTCACAGCTGGCAGAATTAGTATCCAAGTACTGAAAAATATTTTCACAGTTCTGTTTCCCAAGAAAGAAACAGCAAAGTTAGGTCTTGGGTGCCAGGATAAGTTTCAGACTATAAAAGCCCCAAACATTTAGTTAATTGAGTTTTGTGTGTGTGGTCCCATCTGAAAAATTCTGTATTTCTGCCTGACCTGTGATTCAGTAGAAGCAGATTTTTATTCCTCTTGCAATATTCAGTGAGTAGAAACTTCAGGCAAAGAGACCTCATGTAACACTTTGCTTCTTTCCAGGTAATGCTCATGCACAGTAACCAGGCCAGTCCTCAAGGTGTCTAAGAGCTCCCCCAGGATTAAAGCCTGCATTTCACATTCCCTTGGCAAACTCTATGAGGAGCCTGAAATTGCTCCTAGCTTAGAAACATCTCCCTCTTTGCTGCAAACTCCTAATATATTTAATTCTTTTAATACAGAATTCCTGCAGAATGAAGTCCAAACTTTTCATGTAATTGCCAACAAGCAAAGCTTCTGCCATTCCCACTAGTGAAATTTTTTTTCTGGTATGCTGATACAGCAGGGAAAATACTGGCTAAGTCTATGCAAAATATCAAGGCAAATATTAGATATAAAATACCAAGCAGTGAGTTCCAGTTGAAAGAAGCAGATTTACAGGAGGTTGAATTACATACCCACTACCATCGCATGCTAGCATGAAAATCTTTTCTGGTTTACTTGATCCTTGATTTTCCTTTTCCATCTAACAAATCTGGGCAAAGTTGTACTTTTAATGTCATAGCAAGGAGAAGATTTAGGAGAGGATTTACAGCCACTTTAGCACCTATGAGCTAATACAGGTGAGAGAATGATTCGGTTGCATCCATTACAGTTAAAACATGTGAATTTCTGTATTTACAATGTCACAAATTGCTCTTTTCAGGATCTGATCCTGCCACTGAGTGTTTCCACTGGCAAAGGGTATAATTTCTAGAGACACAGAATTGGAGAATGACTGAGACCTCTAGACCTAGCCTAGTTCAAGCCTCTGCTCAAAACATAGTTACCTAGAGTAGGTTATTCGGGTCCATGCCCTGTCCAGTTTTGAATACCTTCAAAGATGGAAATTCCACAGCTCTAGACAGGCTCATTCCAGTGTTTGATAACTTTTACAGTAAAAAAGGAAAAAAAAAGGGTATCTCGTCTATGGTTAATTGGAATTTCCCGTGTTTAGCCTTGTGCTCATTTCATCGCTTCTTGTCATTGGGGACCACTGAGAAAAATCTTGCTGTTTGGCTCCACCTTCTTTACACCTCTCCCTTTAGCCCCCAGCAGGCATTTATAAACATTGATTCCCTGAACTTTCTTTCCTCCAGGCTGAACAGCATCAGCTCTGTCAGACTTTCCTCATACACTCCAGATGCTCCACTGCCTTAGCGAACACACTGCAATACATCCGTGTCTGTTTCTCACTGGAGAACTCAGCACTGTGCATAGCACTCCAGAGGTGTCTCAGCAGTGCTGAGCAGAGAAGAATCACCCCCCTTGACCCGCTGGCAATGTTCTGGATACATGTCAGGACTGTTTGGGACAGAATGAAGAGTGGTCTGAAATCTCACTGCGGATTTAAAAAATGAATGTTTTATCAAGGAGTATAATAGAACTATTAGAGTCTTTGCACTTAATGGTGACAGCATTGGCTATATACACAATGCTCTGCATACTACTTAACCTTTATAATGAATGATTTCCTATTATTTTCCTCTGCTAAAACTTATTTCAGTTAACCTCACAGTGCTAATACTTTAACATATTAGTGCTGGCACCCAACATACAGCAGGCTAAGCATAAATTGTTAAAAGATGCACTCATAAATAAGACACTTCAAACTCTTGTACTCTCAGTTCCTTTCAGCTCTTCAATTAAGTGACAAATTGAAGTGTGATTAATGCATCATCATTATTCATTAATAATTTTGCTGTTCAACTGTCTTCAACCTTTAAAAAATCCTGTATACATGCAACTCAAAATTTAAGACTGGGGCAAGAATTGTGAAATAAATCAGACTTATCTTGATTATCTTGGGATCGTCTCATCAAAATGTCTTCCAGTGAATGTTTTGAAAGCAGAACTAAGAAAATGGGATGAGAAAGTTAGTTGAAAAGACTTTAAGTTTCATTCACGTGTTATGTGATCCTCTAGATAAGTAAGGACTTTACTGAATCTCAAAGAAACAGCAATAATGAATATAGGGAGGGAAGAGGGGAAGAAAGCATAGTGAGACTGAGACCACAAGAATTGCCAGAGGCAAAGTAGCTTCAGGGAGGGGAGATGTTAACAATTGAAATCATCGCTTTTGAGAAGGGAACTTAACTTTTCCTTCTGTCGCTATGTCCTCCTTTTTCTTTGATGCAGCGCTCATTGCACAGGGGAATGTAGTTCAAAAGACTGGAATTATACTTGGTCATTATTCAATCACAGAGAAAAGCTTTTATCTTGTGGCCTGGAGAGGGCTAGACAGTGCTTGGATAGCTCTTCACTGTGGGAGTAATCCCACTGACACAAAGAGGGAGTAAAGGCAAAGGTGAAGTGACTATCAGTACAATGGATATTGGTATTTGAAATGAAGCATTAGAGCACTTGTGTTCTTTGCTCACTTGTGTCCTGGATGGGCACTTTGTAGTTTCTGTACTATCATTTGCAACTACATAGAATTTTTGTGGCTGAAAAAATTTATAGTGTGACTTTTTTTTTTTTTTTTCACAGTGAGATCACCTGTCCCAGTTGCATCTTTTCATGGTTTCTGGCAAGCTAAAATGTTTCTTAAGCAGATATAAACCAGTTTCTGAATAGAAGCCTTCACCAATGTTTCTGTGGTGTATCTTTATCACAGCAGTTAGAAATGGCTCTCAATATGGAGGAATTTTTGCTTGACAGGCAAAGAAAATGGAGTTCAGAGGGTCTAGAATGGCTTTCCCTGTACCATCAGATTTTACAGTAGGCATCCTGGTATTATGAAGCTTCAGAATTTGCACAGGAAGAGACAGGAAGCAAAATAGCTATCTTAGGTGTATGTTTAGTTTGCTCTCACTGCATCCTGCTGTGCAGGTCTACGCCAGCAAAACACAGCACAGTGGAGTTTAACCTTCTGGAAAATCACATGACATGAGGAGTGTAGAAATAATTCTTTGATTTTTCTGATCTTTTTTCTGTCATTGAATTTCCAAATTATCTGTATGAACATATATATATATATATATATATATATATATCCATGTTTCCCTCAGTTTACATAATTTTACTTTCCGAGGTCATAAAATTAAAGAATATGGTAGGCTGAAAAGGAAGTCTGGTGGTCCTTGACTTCAATAACCTTGTCAAAGCAGGATCAGCTTTCAATTCAGATCCAAATTTGAAGCTAGATCAGGTTGCTCATGACTTTATTACATGCAAATGTATTTTACAGGCAGGGTCTCTATATGGTTTTACTTTCTTGCAAAAGATTAATCCAACCTCATGACTTTATTTGGGTCAAATAATAGCTGTAAGATTTCAGTGTTGCTGTACTTTGTCTTTTGGCTTTACCGACAAATTATTGTTCAAGGTGCCATTAATGGACACCATAGAGCTTGGACCACATCTGCTCATCAGACTGTCATGTACTGACTTCCTTCTAACTTTACCTGTCTTTCTTAGAATAAAGCTCTGTAGTGAGTGCTCCTGAACAGTAACCAACATTATGTGGCACAGCTTAACCCATACTACGAATGTGTTTGAGAGATTAATCAACAGGAGTGTGGGGCTGTCATCATCCCTGAAAATCCAACTTAATCTGTGCAAAAGTCCAATTATTTTAGGTTAATCTTGTGAGAGAAAGAGAATAGAATGTTTTGAATAAAATTGTTATTTCATTTTGAATATTATTACAAAGAAATTATGGGTGTGGGTTTTTGTCATGAGAGATATCCTTGCCTTTGCATGCAACACAGCAATAACATCATGCAATAAGACTATCAATTCTGAGAGAAAATAATTCTCATTATTAAAAAATGTCTGTCCTACCAGGAGGAAGCTTCAAGATAAAATTACTGTGTCTCATGCAATATCTATACTTAGAAAAGTCACATTTCCAAATCCTGCAATGTCTAAAAGGAATTCTGTCCTGTACAGAAATGTGGGAGGCATTGGGTATAAAACAATGTTTGAGTACTTTTTTTCCCATATCACAGTCCTAAACACCACAAAAGTAAAATATTTCACCATTAATGTCCTAAATATTGCATTGGCTAAAGTATTTCCACCCTTTTTACTGACACTGCTTGAAATACTATCTGTGAAATTTCTCTCCTGAAAATAGATGACGAGAAGATAGATTGAAAAAAAACCAGATTCTAATAAAAAGTATCTTTGAGTTTATTTTACGATCATCCAGTAAACCATTTGAAAACAAAAAGTGCTATTCCTAAATTGTGTTTGAAAAAAATGTTGCTTACTACTTTAAGATTGCTTTTAAAGCTGAAAAACCAGGGAAGCTGTTAAAGGTGTGTAGTTTTACTGAAGAGAGTCTATATCACACCGTTGATAAAACAGTGTTTGAGTGATTAAAAACATGTGTCAGTCATTGTGATATATTTTTTGCTTTTATCCACTTGCTTAATTTT